>PVJC01004917.1:0-61381 GCA_004026665.1 Murina feae
CGCCACTCAGCTGATCAGGATGAGTGGCTGCTCCCAGTGTGAACCCCAGGCCAACGGGCAGGAATCTGGGCTGTGATTGTTGCCTCCTCACCCCAGGCTCCTCCTCCTTATTCCCTGCCGGTCCTCCGGAGCTGGCGCTGGAGGCTGGGAGACGAGTGTGTTGCTGCTGCAGGACTGAGGCCTACTCCGCAGCCTCTCAGTGCTATTGTCCCTGGGCCTGAACCCTGGAGAGGCGAGTACTCCAGGTCCATTGAAGATGCAGGACCAGGGAGCAACCACTCAGAGGGCAGGTCCACAGATGCTCAGCTGACCAGGATGAGTGGTACTGCCACAGTGGGCTGATCCCCGCAGGTCACACCCCCACCAGTGCACAAATCCCATGCACCAGGCCTCTAGTATTTAAATAACTTTATCCACCTTAAAAGTATAACAAGTTATTTTCCTGATCATATAATTCCAGCGCCAAAGAAGTAGAAGTTTAGATGGCACGTTAACTATTTTTAATTTTTATTTGACTTTGACTCAACTATTTTAGGTTATTCTTGTTGCAAGCAATAAAACCTTGCTTAACTTTGAGCAAAGGGAAAGGTCATTAGAAGGATGCAATGTGTGTTAGAGCCATTGGGTACCAGGAACTCATGGGCATCTGGCCACTGCAGCTGCATGGCTAGCTTCCTGTGCCCAGGAGCTAGATCCAGAGTGCCCCCGGAACCAGACCTTCATTAATATAGTTATTCCAATAATATGTGCTCGCTTGTTAATAGTAAGATACCATGTCTGAATTTGGTAAAAATAAGAATTGAGTACAACTTACATTACAAGTTTATAAAGTTAAAAGCTTGTAAGTTCATAATGGGAGATGGAAAAGGGATTATGACTCTTAGAAGTGTTGTAAATGCCTAAACTTGCCTCCATAATAGCTCAGGAAAGTTAATATTACGGTCTCTGGTTAACTTGCCCAGTTCAATGCAACCAGCTCATAAGGGGAAAGCTGATAATCAGAACCCCACCTGTACAAACCCCCAGGCTGTGTGTGCTCACCGGAGTGCACAGTGTGCCTGTGGTGGAAATAACAAGATTTTTAAAAATTGCCTGTTTGAGGGGCAGCATTGGCTACTCCATTTCCCCTTTTGCACCTCAGTTCTTTTCGTTCACCTCAGAGCAGGTTGAACTGACCTGGAACACCTGTCCCCACTTCCTGTGTTGTCCTCCTCTTTTTCCTCTCATTCTACTTGTGTTATTCCTTGACCTGCCCAATCTCTTCCATTTCCATTTCTGATGTGTGCTTTAGTTTCTAGTTCTACCAAGACCCTGCCTCCCTCTCCTTCCTGGCTTAGCTATTCTAACATTCTTAACTGTTTAGAAGCACTACTTTGGGATGGCCCTTAGAGGTTATGGTTTTGTTCTCTGAACTTCCTGGTAAATTCATGTGTTTTTTTGAAGAGAGTTCCCCATCAGTTGTACTCCCCTATCCCTTTGCTATCTCATATTGGTTTTACTTATGAACTTCATTCATTGTTATTCAAAAGGCAAAGACATAGGGCAGTCAGGTTGCTTCCAGAGGAAAAGCAAGGCAGCAACTAAGTCTAAGTAGGGTAATTGCATCAAAGAGAAGCCATCAGGTCCACTCCTGATGACGGAAAATAGGACTCTCAGCAGAGTAAGGAAGGAACAAGCAATCCAGGGAAAGAAAGGAGATGACTTGATAAGAATGGAGGCTGGGCCCTAACCTGTTTGGCTCGGTGGATAGAGCGTCGGCCTGCGGACTGAAGGGTCCCAGGTTCGATTCCGGTCAAGGGCATGTACCTTGGTTGCGGGCACATCCCCAGTAGGGACTGTGCAAGAGACAGCTGATCGATGTTTCTCTCTCATCGATGTTTCTAACTCTCTATACCTCTCCCTTCCTCTCTGTAAAAAATCAATAAAATTAAAATAAAAAAAAGAATGGAGGCTGCTAACAGCCAACCTCCCAGATTTATTTCTGAGTCTAGCCTCACTGGTGTGTGCTCATGGCCCAGAGTGGCAGTGGGGCCTGAGGGGAGCACTGTGGTCAGAGCCAGGAAATGTGAAAACCACTCCTTTTGTCGCCCAGTCAAGCCTCGATTATAATGGAAATGCTTCCAGACCCTTAATTATGGAAGTACAACAGGGCATTAGTATATCCCATTGCCTTTTAAAAGGAACACTGTGGGCTATTTACTAGAAATCTATTAAATATGACATCAATACAGATTGCACTCCGTTTCTTAATGTGACATTGTAATCAGGATGCATGCACAGTAAAATGGTTTATAGCTCCTTGTCTGGGAGTCCTGTCAACTTCAAATCTGCGTAAGTGCAGTGTAGCCAGGCAGCACCCCAAGCAAGTGGATGTTTTTGCTCTGGCTCTCAGAAGGCGAAAGCTCCATTTTCAAATATTCGTGTTGTTTTCATAGAGAAATTATTGCCATCTATAATAATAAAGGCGTAATGCAAATCGACCTTCTGGATGACCACCATGTTATGACACCCACTGGCTCCAGGCGGGCCAAGGCAGCTGCGATGTGATTGGTTGCAGGCCTGGCCATTGCCCCATGATCGCCCAGCAGAGGGAAGCCCAGGCCCCTGGCCAGCAGGGCAGTCGATCAGTTGGAGGGCACGATTGCCCCAAAGAGGGAGGCCCAGGCCACTGGGGCTGCAGTGGGTGGGCGGGGCCTCCCTTTGCAGGGGTGATCCATCAAAGAGCCCCAGCCAGGTGGGCAGGGCCTTCCTCTTTGGGGCACTCGATCATGGGGCTCCTGGACTGTGAGAGGGCACAGTCTGGGCTGAGGGGACACCCCCCCCCCCCCCCCGCCGCTAAGTGCACAAATTTCGTGCACCAGGCCTCTAGTCTTTTATATTTGTCAAAGCACTGAGCTAAAAGATATGAAACAGTGTTCTTCTTAGTTATGTTACTGAATGCTGAAGGACTGGTTTTTATATGGACCTGGTACTTTCATTGGTATCTTAATATAAAAATCTTTTGTATAGATAAGGTCAATACCTATGGCCTGGTACTAGAAACATGTAAAGTATGCCCTGATGTATGTTAAAGTACAAAAATCCTTTTAAGCTTTTCTGTTTACAAATGAAAGAAAATCCTTTCATGTATTTTCTGCAGACCAGTTGAAGATGAGAAGCTCTCTGACTTTAAGTGGAGAGTAATGTCATTTTCAAATACATTTTGCCCTTGTGCTCCGCGTTCATCCTCATCTTTTTTTTTTTTTACCTGAAAAATATGCTGTGAAACTCTTCTCATTAAATCACCATTGTAATCAGGACCCCACTCCATATTACTCTAACATCATATTAGAAATGTTTCACAGTGAGCAAGCAGCTGTGTCCGTCATTTTCCTAAATGGGCTTAGTTCAGATCTCTTGGGAAATGTTTCTCTAATAAAGTTAAATGCAGACATGCCTTCTCCGTTGGGAGGCATTGTGTCTTCGGCTGTAATGAAGGGAAGTGGCGGGGTATAAAAGTCAGCCGGACATGGCTGTGGAATAAACATTTGTTTTTCCTTACTATGTCTATTCACTGGTTTTTCTTCCCTTCACACGCTGGCAAGAATTTCAAGGAGAATGTTGTTCTTGTAT
Source organism: Murina feae (assembly GCA_004026665.1). Classification (NCBI taxonomy): domain Eukaryota; kingdom Metazoa; phylum Chordata; class Mammalia; order Chiroptera; family Vespertilionidae; genus Murina; species Murina feae. The sequence goes on from PVJC01004917.1 coordinate 3,613, forward strand.
AACGTCCCCTGCCAGGGTGCCATATTATATTATGCTTTAAAGCAGAAGCTGCCTCTGCCAACCCAGGTTTCTGGAAAGAAAACATAACTTTCATCTGATTGGAGGGGAGCTCATGTTCATTATACTGTTGGTTTGCTCTGAGCTGAATGGCATAGGTGGGGGCTGTTAGTCCTTCTTTCTCCACCTTTCCCTGCCCCAGTTGAGCAGCTTCCACCTCTTTCTATTCTGCTCTGAGCAAGGATTTACCCCCTAGTCATACCTGTCCCTGTGGAGACTGACAAGAGCACCTGACCATCCCCCCCCCCCCACACACACACACACACTAGGGCCACTCCTTGTGATCACCTTTTTAAAAAATATATATTTTATTGATTTTTTACAGAGAGGAAGGGGGAGGGGGAGAGAGTTAGAAACATCGATCAGCTGCCTCCTGCACACCCCAACTGGGGATGTTCCTGCAACCAAGGTACATGCCCTTGACCAGAATCGAACCTGGGAACTTTCAGTCTGCAGGCCGATGCTCTCTCTACCGAGCCAAACCAGTTAGGGCTGTGATCACCTTTTTAGGTTTACCTGTGACCAGCACAGAGATGCTGCAACGGTAAAGAAAAGGAAAAAAGTGAAGCTGACATCAGGTCTTGCTAATGAGGCCTCTCTATAGCTATGGACAGGATGATCCAGTCCACAGTACTGTCTCCCCCTCGCGCCCTCTTCTCTTCTCTCCAACATGAACTGCTCAGACCAAACTGGGCTTCTTTTCACCCACTCCGCCTTCAACATTTCATCCTCATTCCAGTTTCTGTGACCTCACCCATGGCCCAGATGCCCTCCCTCTTTCCCTCAAGATCTTGTCTCAGCTCCTCTGCCTATCAGTTCCCTAAGAACAGGAAAGTCCTTACCCACTTTTGTGTGTCTCTCAGAATTAAATATAGAATACTTTACTAAGGAGACGTAGGAAATACCTGTTGAATTGAAAATATTGTTAAATAAAATCTCTGTGCAGTTGCAGACCTTTAATATCTTTAGAATTGAGGTTAAGAATTTGTGAAGGCATGAAGAGGCTTTTACATTTTAAACTGTTCTTATTAAAGATTTATTTATTTTTTATCTCTGTTCTTTATCTTTGTACATCTTAAACGTAAGTAAGTAAGCAGGATATATTTCTTGAAATCTAAAGACATAGATTATTTTCTTTCTAAAGAGCACATGGTATTCTATTTATACATGTGTCCCAATTTAATGTTCTCTGAATATAGTTTAGGGTTCATGATGAATACTTGTTGAAGTGAACAACAAAAGTCCTGGTTAGCTGTTAGTCCCAAAATAGAAACGGTCATTATCAATAATCAAGCCCCTGTAATAGACTCGCAGTCTTTTCCAAGAGTCTGTGATGTCCGCAGCCTCATTTCCAGAGGGGCTTGGGAGAGAAGTGCCCGGAGTCACAGCTGTTAGATCTGGAGCTTTAGCAAGGCATGCTGGGCTGGAAAACCAGCTTTGCAAAGGGGCAAGGAAGCAGAAACTGATTTCTCACACATCATTACACAGTTTAACTAACATAACAAATGCCAAATAATTGCTGGCACTAATGGTTAGGTGGATGTTTACTTTGTGTGGTTTCCATGGATTCCCTTAGAATTGAGGGGCTTGCCATGATTGAAATGCTACAAATTTAAAGAAATAGCAATGATATGATTAACCTGACTCCATAATTTATAAAGAGTTTATCTCAAAGACAATTTAAGCTACCGTCATCCCTGGGTATCCGTGGGAGATAGATTGTGGGACCACCACCCTCTCCCAGCAGTTACCCACATCCGGATGATTCTCAAGTCTCTTATAAAAAACGGTGTATTTTCTTTCCTTATTGATGAAGGTATTACATATGTGTCCTTATCCTCCCATTCCTCCCCCCCCCCACATCCCACTCCCACTCATGCCTCACCCCCCTGGTGTCTGTGTCCATCGGTTAGGCTTATATGCACGCATACAAGTCCTTTGGTTGATCTCTCCCCTTTTCCCTCACCCTCCCCTACCTTCCCTCTGAGGTTTGAGCATCTGATTGATGCTTCTCTGTCTCTGGATCTGTTTTTGTTCATCGGTTTATGTGGTTCATTATATTCCACAAATGAATGAGATCATGTAATATTTATCTTTCTCTGACTGACTTATTTTGCTTGGCATAATGCTCTCCAGCTCCATCGACACTGTTGCAAATGATAGGAATTCCTTTCTTTTTACAGCAGCATAGTATTCCATTGTGTAGATGTGCCAAAAAATGGTGTGTTTTCATACAACCTATCACATCCTCTCATATACTTGAAATCATCTCTAGATTGCTTATCATACCTGATATAATTTAAATATTATGTAAACAGTTGTTATACTGTATTGTTTAGGTAATAATCACAAGAAAACTGAGTCTGTGTATATTTAATACAGGCACAACCATTGCAGGCCTAGTTACAGGGTGCCCTTAAGCAACAACACAACGTTTTTTTTAAAGAATACTTTTGGTTGAATTAATGAGTGCAGAACATGGGGATACAGAGGGCTGACTGTATAATATATCCAGCTTACTTTTATTTAATATGTTATCCTATCCTATGGGAGTTGTTTCAGTATTATATAATTCTGTTTCGTCTAAGGAGGTTTTATATGCATGTTTATGGAGCCATTGAATTTATGGATTCATGTGTAACATCTATTGAGCTCTTAATGTGTGTCATGCACTAGAATAATCACTTCACATGCATTATCCCATTTAATCTTTCTTATGTAAAATCATCCCCATTTTATAGACTAGAAAACTAAGGTAGACAGAAGTTAAGTAACTTGTCAGTGATTTCACATCTACTAAGTAGTAGGCCAAAGATTTGAGGCCCAAAGCCTAAGCCTCAACCCTTATGTGTGGTTGCCTGTCCAGCAGCATCACCAGTACCTGCAAAATTGTTAAACGCACAGATTTTGAGAGACCCCCACCAGAGCCCATTGAGTCAGACACCCTGGGGACGGGGCTCCGCAAGGTGCGCTAGCGGCCTCCAGGTGATTCTGATCATGCTAAAGTTTGAGAATCATGGCTTTCCACTACTCCTCCCTTCTCAAGCACAGCTTCCTGCCAGCCTTCCTGGCCGGGATTGGTCTGACTGCAGCTGGTTTCTGACTCCCCGTCCCCCACCCTGCCCCTCCCAATCTCCCAGCTCCTCATTTAATCACTTAAGTGTATTAAAAGAACAGCCCTAACCGGTGTGGCTCAATGGATGGGGCGTCGGCCTGCGGACTGAAGGGTCTCAGGTTCGATTCCGGTCAAGGACATGCACCTTGGTTGTAGGCACATCCCCAGTGGGGGGTGTGCAGGAGGCAGCTGATCCATGTTTCTCTTCCATCGATGTTTCTAGCTCTCTATCCCTCTCCCTTCCTCTCTGTAAAAAATCAATAAAAGTATTTTTTTTTTAAAAACAAACTATGCCAGTTTTCTCTCTTGAACAACACTCTAATCATTTTCTGATCAATGATATGAACCTCCTGCTTAGGGAAATGCACACCTTTGTGTCCATGTAGAGTTTGTTAATCGTGTTTTCCAGGAGCCAGTCTGTGGAATATGCATGGAGTTCAGGTGAAGACTCCCGGGCAGTGCTGTAAAGAATTGCCAAGGCCCGTGAATGCCCCTCACGCAACAATAATGAGCAGTTCAGCTTTGTTCATGAGTATTATTTCTTTGGGGAAAAAAATATCTGACCTCTGTAATTGTCTGTGTGTGAACTGAAGTAGGACTAACTAAATTGAGCCTCAGTTTTTTCTCTGTAAGCTACAGGTAATGATACCCACTTGTAGGATCTTTGAAATTTAACATTAATCAACTTAAAATTCCTAACATGATGGTGGGCACTTACTAAGTTGCATGTGTGTATTTTGTATCATTTGGAAATTACAGAAAATTACAAAGAAAATAAGTAACCCACAAATAAATCACTCAGAAATTATCATTTGCTCTTCATTTTTAAAACATGTTGTGATATGCAGTTTAGTAAACCCCATTTTTACCGAACAGTATATTATGATTTTTTTGTAAACCTGCTTAGAAAGAATTGTCTTCAATGAATAATTTAGTATAATAATACATGAATAAGACTTAGCCCTTCCTGTGTATACCCAACTATGTACTTTTTGTCCTATAATTGTGGCAAGGGATAAGCATTTTTTAATTTTAATTTGGTACTTACATAGCAAACACCCTTGAAACGTCTAGACCTCTTTCCTATTCAATTCCCAATGATAATGAGCTTGGAAAGAGGGAAGGGAGAGAAGGGGGCATGTGGATTTAAATGTTTCTCATTCTCCTAGTATATTCTGATACTTAAAATTTCCCTCTGCAAGACTAGAATCAATTGTTTTATTTCTAGATATTATAGCTTGAGACCTCAGTTTAAACACTAGTTATTCCTATAGAAATCTGTTCCATGATTTTTTTTTTACTGTCCTTTTTTTTTCTCTCTAATTGCTTGCCATACCATGAATTGTCACAAAAAAGACAAAAAGTCATTAAAGCATTTTTTTGTTTTTTGTTTTAATGAAATCTGTCCCTTTTTCTATAGGCATCTTATTTCTCATAACTGTTTCTTCACTGTTGTGGAACAGGCATCTCCAAATAGCCAAACTGAAAGTTCAAGCTGTAGAAGCAGAGGAAGTCATGGCTGACCCCTCCTGCCGCAGGTCCTTGCCACCGGTGTCACCCCCACCTAGTCTTTGAGTTTATACACGATGAGCCCTGAGAGGGTGGGGTCTTTTTAGATTCATTTTGGTCTGATAGCTAGTATTGTATAAAATTAACGATTTTACCCAATTACTCTTTATTGTAGTATTCTGTATTTGCTTCAAATAAGCATGCGCAATTCCGATAGCTTTTCCCCTTTATTTCAGTCATTCTTATATCAACTTCAGTAATTTGGTTTGAGGGGAATCCAGCAGTGAGAAGAAAAATTGCAGAAAGAGAATCCTAGATTCTTCTGATTCCTTAATACCTAAAATGTTCTTTATATGTGTGACCAGTGGAGATAAGATAGAGTTTTAAAATGAAGTCGTGATTCTCCCAAGTGGCCGTGTATCAGCCTTGGCAGGCGTCGTCGTGCATCATATAGAGCATTTATGACCCCTTGGAGAATGCTAGCAGAATTCCATTCTTCTCAGAATTGTATTTGGCTTGTAAAGTTTTTTACATTAACACCCTTTTCTCTGTCTATAAAAACCATATCTAATCATAGACAAATATTTGAAAGATATAGAAATTGTAAGGGGCAAAAATCATCATCACCAGCATTCAAACATACAAACATAACCCTTCTAACCTTTTGTTAAATTTCCTGCTATCATGTCCACATTTGTTAACTATTACAAAACAAAGGTTGGTGTAAACTAACATTCATATTCATTTTGATCTTATACAACCATTTTACAGCATTCCCGGTATTGGTATAATTATCTTCACGTTGGCATATTAACCATATTCCCTGAAAACTTTGTTACCTATATTAGGTCAACCATCTTTAAGGTTTTTTCTAAATCAGATTTATCTAAGCTAGGAAAATCAGAAAAATATAATAAGAGCAAAACTCCTCGTTGAACCTTTTAAATGGAATATTTGGTATAATATTTTATTTGTATATAATATTTATAAACTTATTTCAAAAACTCCAATTATCATTTAATAAAAATGGACTAAGTTTACACCTAGATGGAGTCAGATTCCATACATCCTTTTTATTTCAATTTCTAGAATTCTTTTTCTGTTATTGGAGAAAACTAAGTTTATTCTTCCCATTTCAATTCATAAGTCAAACTTCATGAATCCTAATGCCATTACAATGAAAAACTATAAATAAGAAAGTGTTCAGCCCTGGCCAGGTGGCTGTTAGCTGGAGCATCATCATGAACACCAACAAGTTTCAAGTTCTATTCCTGTTCAGGACACATATCTAGGTTGTTGGATTGGGGCACATAAAGGAGGCAACTAATCATGTTTCTCTCTCACTTCAATTTTCCTCTCCCTCAAATCAGTAAACATGTCCTCAGATTAGGATTAAAAACAAAAGTATCCAAATCTCTGACAATGTCACATTTTTTCAAGTACCCTTTGATGGGATAGATTGGGCCCAAACAAATGAAATAATGTGTATTAATTTAAAAAAGTTTCATCTACCCCTTCATTCTTGAACATTATGCAAAATAAAGTAAAAAATAGTAGGTAGTATTTAGCAAGAATACATTATATACACTGAGGCTATGTTAGAAATGAAATTATATATTATGATATTATTTATGTGATCTGTTTGTTTGTTTTTTTGACCTTGGAGTTAATCCTGTTAATTAAGCATATTTCAAAAACCTTAATGAAAAAAGATTACCATAGGGAAGTGGCAGGGCTTAGAAATTGATGGATTTAGGCCCCCCAGCCTATCTTGTCCTCAATGTGCAAAAGAGCAGTCAACCAATACAGGAAGGAAAGGAAGGAAGAGAAGGATTTGAGCATATTTGTAGGCATTCGTAGCTCAATGATTGGACAGTGAATATCTGAGGATTTATTTTATAAAACAGCATGTTTTTAAGATTGAGAACTTTTGCAAGTCCTTTTACTCCAGAACAAAGGCTGTAATCTTTCTATATTTTTAGGATGCTTGTCTAGGGCAGGCTTTGGTATAAATAAATGATGCATTAACATTATATGCAGACAGAGTGTAATGAGAGCAGAAACTAAATGGGGGAGAATTGTATGTTTATAGAATATAATTCCAAGGTTAGTTCACTAACTCTGTTGAACAACGCAGCAGAGATTTTTTTTCTTCATTTGATATATTTCCTTTTTCTGTTATCAGCAAATCAGGAATCTTTATCAAACATTCCATAAAACTGAGTCTAGTGAGATCATTTTTTGTAATTCTCCCTTGACCCATTTCTGCGCAGTTTTGTGAAAATCTAACAGAGTTGCATAACACAACCGAGTAGTCTAAGATTACTGAAATAACTAAAACTGGAACTAAAAGAAAATAGGAAGTAATCAAAGATTGTATAACAATCAAATATTCAGTCAATAAATATACACTGAGTGGCCAGATTATTATGACCACCTGACATTTGTAGGCAAATTAGCTATAATTTCCCGCTGAAGTTGCTAGAGGGCCAGACCATTATAAATAGGGAAGAAGGTTGTTTACCACGACAGTAAAAGTGATTTTTTTCTGAAGATATGGGGAAACTACGCATTTAACAGCCTTTGAACATCGGATATATTTGAACGTGACTGGCCAGGTTATTATGACCACCCCATCAGTACTTCATTGGTCCACCTTTTGCCTTCAATACTGTGGCGATTCTTCTTGGCATTGACTCCATGAGATGCTAGAAGATGATTTGAGGAATCTGACACCATGCCTGATGAATAGCACTGTCCAGTTCTGTGGGATTGATGGTTGTGGAACCAGCTGCCTGATGGCTCTTTAATTTCGTCCCACAAATGCTCAATTGGATTGAGATCTGGTGATTGTGGGGGCCACCTAAGCAAGGTAAAGTCTCCCTCATGTTCTTGAAACCACTCCTGCACAATACGGGCACCGTGGCATGGTGCATTGTCTTGTTGGAAGAAGCCATCTCCATTGGGATACGCCATCAACATGATAGGATGAACTTGATCAGCAATGATACTTAGGAATATTGTGCTATTCAGATGTTGTTCCACACGAATTAAAGGGCCCAAATCATGCCAGGAAAACATGCCCCAAACCACAACACTGCCCCCACCAGCTTGAAGGGTTGTACTCATGCATGCAGGGTGCATGCTATCATGCTGTTTCCTCCAAATTCTCACTCTGCCATCTGCATGATGCAACTGGAAACGTGATTCATCGGACCACATGACTTTTTTCCAATGCTCGACTGTCCAATCTTTGTGTTCCTGTGCAAATTGGAGATGTTTTATCTTGGTAACTGCAGATAGCAAAGGCCTTCGGCTTCCATTTCCTATACGATGCATTGTCTGGCTAATTTGCCTACAAACATCAGGTGGTCATAATCTGGCCACTCAGTGTATTTTTATTTCAGAGAGGGAAAGAGAAACATCAGTGATGAGAGAGAATCATTGATCGGCTGCCTCCTGCACACATCCCTCCTTCCCCCCACCCCACCCCACACTAACTAGGGATATAGCCAGTAACTCAGGCATGTGCCCTGACTGGGAATTGAACCCAGACCTCCTGGTTCCTAGTTTGATGCTCAACCACTGAGACACACTGGCCAGGCAGTCAAATATTTTTGATTGTCTGAACAGTGTTTTTTAAGGACATTATTGTCAATTAACTCTAGGTGTGTTGTTTATATTTTTTGGAGATTGTTACATCAGTGAAAGAAATGTTGTCTGATAGAAATTGCCCTAGGATCAAATATTCTTGAGTGGAAATTAAGTCACCTAGTTAAAAAGTACAGTAAAGAAAGTCTTTACAACTATTAAGACAGTTTCTTTACTCGTCTTTGTTTAACTGTATAAATAGAATATCTCGTTTGTAGTTTAGAAGGGAAGGAACTTTTTTTAACTGGATGTGTTTAATTTTCACGTTACTTTTCACTAGTTTTTGCCTCTGTGTCTTGTTAAGTCATTCAGCAACTTTATCTCATGGCAGCACCACTGTCACAGCCGCCTCCATTGCTAAGGTCACTTCTTTAAGCTTCATAGATTTTACATCTTATGTAGTTAAATAATTAGGTATTGATTTATTCTTAAGTTCCACAGTGACATTAAAGTATAGTAAAGATCGCCATTAAAAATATTAGTTATAATTTTATCTTTCTATTTGGTGGCTAGCACATCTACCCAGAGTTGTATAATTTCCTTCTATGATGTAATAACCCATCTAGGCTAAAGGAGAGCAGCGGATAGAGTCATTATCAATTTACTATCACCTTGACGCCACCTCATAAATTGCAATTCTTTGTCAAAAACTAGGATGATTTTGTCTATGTAGATTTCATCACAATTAGGAACGCGTGCATTCTTTGCCCTCTAAAATCCTTATCACAAGCCACAGGGGCCTTCAGGATCTTCAGGATTCAGTCTGGTGCCCACATTAGAGTTCGTTCTGCATTTTCATTCTTCCTTGGGCGACAGAATAAAAGGCATACTGATTAAGTTTGGAGATTACACTAAGCTAACAGGGTTACAGACACTTGGAAAGCTTGAACCAGAATTCAAATGATCTTAATAAATTATATAAATCACATTTCAAAAATATGGAACAAAGTCAAGGTTATAACCTGAGAGAGAAAAGCAAACTATACTGTCAGCAGAGGGAGGAAGATTAAGCACAAATAAAAGAAGAAAAGGACTGTGGGCTCAAGGTGAGTCAGCGGAGTGGTGCCCTGCCTAAAACAAGACTACAAAGACCAGCTTTGTTTGCTCTGCAAAAGGCCCCTTTGGCTCATTTGTGGCCAGAACCGCAATGTTAAAATGAGGCACACCTGGACCATGCTTCACCCCCAAAGCCCTAGTTCAACCAGCTGGTGAGAGCAGACAGAGGGCATTGCATACGCTCAAGGCACCTTGGAACAACTATTCTCAGAGAGAGCACGGGGGCAGCCACCAGGCATGCAGGGAGCGCATGCAGCCTGGCAGGCAGGCAGGGAGGGGCCTGGCAGGCTGGGAGAGGTGGTGAGAGTGTGTTGGCTTTTGGTGAAGCATGCTATAAAACACATATGATGCTGGGATTTGGGGAGTTAGGAAATAATCCTTTGTTAGGTTTGGCGTTGCATACGCTTTTATTAAACTATTTTGTTGACTTTGCGCATTTTAAGAGGAAGTGTGAAAATTGGAAAAGGTCTGTAGAAGAACAACAGAAATGCTTAGTGGGATGTAAAATAGGTCATGTGGGGAAAGATTAAAGGAGTTTGGTTGCTTATCCAGGAAAATAGAAAGCTAAGAGGTGACTTAGTGACCGTCTCATCATATGCAGAGACTTAGACGAAGGAGAGTGCTGACCAGGTCTCCATTCCCCCAGAAGGAAGAACAAAAGAAAATTAGTTTAAAGTAGCAAGGGAGAGCTTGCCTTTCCATGGGGAGGGATTTCTTCATCATAAAACATCATTTAGCATTGCTAAGGCTACCAACAGACAATAGAATCTTTGAAGGTGTTTAAAATGGAACGAACACCCACCTGGTTGGAAGGCTTTAAAGTTGGCCTGCTTTATGGTGAACTGAGCCAGACAACCCCCTGAGGAATTTAACAAAATACCACGGTTTCAAAATATCACAGTCCTCTTCCTCTGTGATCCATCTAGAAGGATACATTTACATTATTTATCTTAAGTCTTTATTTGACAATTTTAAGAGATGACTTTGCGTACTATTTTCTTATCTGTAAATAAGTATACTTCTTCTTTTCTGATTTATTTCATTCAATAAGTGTCTATTGATTGCCCTCTATGTGCAAAGTGCTATGTTCAAGTCTGTGAGTGATACAGATAGCTGGGCATTCCTTTATTCTTCCTTCACGAACATTTGCCGGGCATCTCCCCTATGCCAGACACTACGCCGCAGACTCAGCATTGTAATACATGTGCAAAGACACCTCTGAAGAGCTCACAGTCAAGTGAGCAAGCAGAATTGCAATGTGTTATGATAAGGCCGAGACAAAGGGATGAGTAGGCAGGCTTGAAACACGTGGGGCCCACGAGGTACATCTTACACAGGTGTGGTCGTTTCCGGAGTTTGGGAAGGGTTTGCTGGAGGAATTGACATCTGAGCTAAATTGGGGGTGTGGTAGAAAGGGAGGCCAGTTCTCTAAAATGCCAAAAGAACTATCATATGAACTGATGGTTTCTACCAGTAAGATCTATAAAAATATTTGTTTCATTTTTATCAACTGAAATGTTATTGATTCTGCGCTCTGCCCTTTCTTTGATCTTTAGTAAGACAACGAAATCTGATTTACAGTTGGTTCTGTTATAAGATGACACACACGTTTCTAAATTTCGTTGTGCTGCACGGAAAACTGCAGGTTCCGGGGAAATGGAGTTAGGTGCAAGCACTCAAACACTTCATCAGGGACGCACAAAACTTTAAAAAGATAAAAACCTAATAACAAATGGTAGCACAACTTTACACTTGTCAGATAGCCAAGGAATACAGGCTAATACTACAGTAGGAGTAGACACTGTAATAAGTATGGCGGAGACTTGTGGGAGTCAGAGTCGGAGGGTAAAGTGGTGGAGGGGGGTGATCTGGAATCCAGTGGGAAGTTGTGACCGCAGACGGGCATGAATGCAGCTCATAACTGTGTTGTAACACAGGAAGTGCAAGGACAAGTTTGAAGTGGGTGCTTGCGTGTCTTTAGTAAACTTCTCCATAGTTCAGCTGGGTACAGTTTCTTCTGCTCACGTGGTATAGCTCACCAGGAACTCGGCGTAAACAAACATGGAATTTGTATTATGCGCAAATTGTCCCCTAACATATCCTGTTGGAACAAACTTGAAATTTCAAAACAAGAACTGACCGTGTATGATTACAAATTAAGTTCATAATTTTTGTTTTACTTACCTCCTGACATTTCCAGCATAATGTATTTAGATTCCATTGGACATATCAGGATTCCTCATAAATCCAGTTTTCTCCTTAACTATGTCCTTGCAGACATAAGCGAGTCCCATTTCTTCCCGAGCAACACTTTCCTGTCGGGTTCTCTAACGGGGGCATCCACAGGGAACTTGGCAAAGCGGGTGAAATAGTGTTTTGCAGTCTGAGCCTCATTCCTGCCAGCAATCCGTGGGGAGAGGCAGTAACAAGGACAGCAGGTGTTTTTCACTCAAGAAAAATGGGCAAAACTGCAGAGAAAAAATCCTGGAAGTGTGGGGCTTTGACCACGAACGGCCTCCATTACCAGGCACGCAGAGAGCCGAGTCTGTAGGAATTAGTGTTGCCTTGTAGTGGGAGCCAGTCGTCTAAGAACTGGTCTTTTCCTTCCGCTCTCTCCTTGGCAGTGGGCTGAGATTCCAGCCCAGGTGAAGAGGGAAACCCCACTGGGGGAAATTCAGGTTCAGCACAGGAGGTAGCAGCTGGGGAGCAAGTCAGGCACTGCCCCTCATTGAACCCGTCTCCTTTTGAAAATGTTTGTCCACAAAAACTATAAAAAGGCTGTTTTACTCTCCAAGCAATGCAGTGGATTATTTTTTCCACCTCATCCAAGTGTTCCTGCAAGGGAGGCTGCTCTTGGTTGCATTATGGAAGGCTAGGGGAGCAGGGACAGTTTTTGGATTTGTAGCAGGGTGGAGACAGGCATGTCATGGTGTGTTCCTGAAGTGGCCGAAGTCTCCTTGTTCTGCCGAAGCCTTGAAGCGCAGTCCCAGGGAGAGGAAAAGGTTTTGTCTCTCTAATTAGAGAGCCCCACTCTAAAAATTGGGAGCTGAGTGTTAACTTGCACCAGATAATAAAATCCTTACATAGCCTTAAGCAAGCATTCAGCTGACAAAAGTTGTTACTGTATGTTCTCTGTTGAAAGCCTTAAGATACGGCCGGGTTAATTAGATTTCCAAATATGTAAATATGCCCTAGTGAGACTTTTCTGAAATGCACTGTCTTAACGTTGTGTAGCATAGGGTTAGTGTTCAAAATGCAGAATCGTAAGACTTAGCCTGGATAGCTTACCAATATATCACATAAAGTCTTCATTGATCAAACCCATGTATTCCCCCACTGTCCACATTAGACTGTTTAAATTGGGTTAGAAAGTTTTAGGGAAATGAAGGTCTCTGGCATGCATTGGCGGAAGATTAAGGAGTAGTTTAAATTGCAGCAACAGTTCTTCAAAAAATGCCCACTCACTTGTCTGATATCAGTGTTTCCAACATGCTCAGTTCATTAGGGAACAGGAAGCTTCTATAGTCATGAGACATGGATGACCTGAAGGGACTTAAAAGCACAAACTTTAATCTTAACGGGGGGGGGGGGGCTGATATTTTAGCAAGGGCACCTGAAATTATTGCATATTGTCCACCAGCGTTTGCCACTGAATACTTTTTTAAAATATGGTTTTATTGATTTCTGAGAGGAAGGGAAAAGGAGAGATAAAGCCACCAATGATGAGAATCATCAATCAACTGTCTCCTGCATGATCCCTGCTGGGGACTGAGCCACAGCCCAGGTATGTGTCCTGACCGGGAACCATAACCTCTTGGTTCATGGGTCGATGCTCAACCACTTAGCCACACCAGCCAGGCGCCAGGAAATATTTTAAGATTTCAAGTTCTAAATAGTTTTATTTTTTGAAATACTAGGTTTTCCTTTAGAAATATGTCATTTATTTGGGCATTCTCTCTAAACAGTTTTCTGATTAGCTGAAATGTTTGGGCTGTGCCGGTTAAATAATTAAGCATTTTTCCTAGAAGCCTTTCTAAAATGCCTCACATCTTTCGATGCTTTATTAAACAGTGTACATATACTAAAGTATACTAAACATAAGCCAACAGTTTCTGGGTAACTCAGATGTGCCGAGCCCACCAGGGCCAGTGCGGTATGGAAAGCTATTTATCCACACTTTTAATGAACTAGACCATGAGGTTGGCAAACATTTTCTGTAAAGGGCCATATAGTAAATATTTCAGGTTTGGAGGCTAGTCTCTGCGGCTGCTACTCAGCTCGCCAGTGCCTTACCAAAGCAGCCATGAGTGTGTCTAGTCAGTGAGCACAGCAGCTTCCCGAAGAACTTTATTACTGAACAGGCGGAGGTTGGATGCAGTCCACAGGCTGTGGTTGGACAGCCTCTGACCTCAGCTACCATTTTTCTCCAGTTATTTTGTTTTTAACTTCTTCATTCTTATTTCTTTACTAGAGGCCCAGTGCACAAAAATTTGTGCACTTGGTGGGGTTCCTCAGCCCAGCCTGTGCCCTCTTGCAGTCTGAGACCCCTTGGGGATGTCCCACCTGCTGGCATGCCTGGCAGCCTGGGTGAAAGGCTGATGGCTGTTTGCAGGCTTGCCAAGCCCCCCAGTGGGGACCCTCACCCCATGGGGGTGTGGCCAGCCTGGGTGAGGGGTTGAGGGCCGTTTCAGGCTGCCCACAGCCCCTTCAGGTTCGGTTCCCTACTGGGGTGCCTGGTTGGAAACAGGTATGTATCTGGGATTTATTTAACTTCTATAATTGAAACTTTGTTGCCTTGGGCCCCCCCCTCGAAGGCTAGGTTGCCCCTGACAACCCAAGGTCCCAACCAGGTAGGTATCTGGGATTTGTTTATCTTCTATAATTGAAACTTTGTAGCCTTGAGTAGAGCTCAGGGTCTGTAGCACCCTGGCTTCCTCCATTGCCCGGGGCAACTCCAGCTCCATGGCTGCTGCCATCTCAGTTGAGTTAATTTGCATATTTGTTCCTGATTGGTTGGTGGGTGTGGCTTGTGGATGTAATGGGTGAGGGTTAATTTGCATACTACTCTTTTATGAGATTTGATGTTTTGATGTTCTTACTTTTAGCACTATCTCACTTCTTTCTGTTTCTTTTGATGTGCTCTAGAATACGAGAAAAATAAATCTAGCTTGTTAGAATTGTACCTAAAGTAAGAGGGACTAAACTCCAAGGGAGGGTCCAAAGGCTCTCCAGTGGAGAAGGTACATAGTGCACTTATTGTGACTTAACTTTTGAATGCTTGTTCAGTGGCCATTTTTAATTTATTTATAGATTCTTAATCAAATTGTTGGTGTGTGAAATAATTGCTGTGTTAAAATAATTTTGTTGTGGTATGATTATTTTTTTTAACTAGACATTTGCTTAAACGTAAGAACAAATTTTCAGCTACATTTTCATAGACATAGTTTAGTGTGTCTCATCCAGTGTTTTCCATATTTATGAATAGTTTATCATAGTAACAGATGTGTCTACTTTAAAAGAAGAGATTAAATTGCCTTTCAAATGAGAAGAAATTGCCCTGCCCTTCTCATGATGAGTCTACTGTAATATTTTATGCTTACTCTTAGATTTACTTTATTCAAATAACTAAACTTTGTTTTAGAGTTATTGGGAACTCTAATCTGCCCACATAGCTGAGTTGTTGAGAGCACTAGACCTGAGTTCAAATGGTAGCTCTATCACTTATGGCTGTGTGATGTTAGGCAAGTTACTTTGCTTCTCTGAGCATCAACTATCTATATATATAAAAGGCTGATATGCAAAGTGTCCCCACAGGAATTTGACCAGGAAACCAGGAGTTCTATCACTCGTTATGACATGTGCTGACCACCAGAGGGCAGTATGGAATGAAAGGAGGCCCTAATCATCCCTGATCACTGGCCAGGCCTAGGGATGCTAACTGTTCACAAATTTCATGCACCGGGCCTCTAGTTTTATCTATAAAACATGGAAACATAGGAGGTGAAGATACCTACTTGACAGTATAGTTGTTCTGTTTCTTTAATATTGTTGTTCTTGTTATTCCTACTCTTTTTTCTCCTCCTTTCCTCAGATCAATAGGTTTAAAGCTTAACATGCTATTTAAATTACACTATACTTTTTCTTTCCAGTTCATCAATGAAACAGATTATACCTGAGATTAGATTATATTAGTCTCCTTTTCAAATAGATGGCCACAGTGATACATGAAATAAATGCAGTAATGACTTATAACATAAAAATAGCTACATCCAAGTACAGAAAATATTAATTTATCACTTTTGATATTACATTATCAGATGTTTAAGGTATTACATCTCATTTTAGATGTATGCTAGGTAAAATAATGAAAATGTTGTATTAAACAGTTCCTAAAATAGTCTGCCAGCTTTAGGAGAAGGTGATAGTTTAATTGTCAACACTGGTCAACAAGTTCTTCCATGCCTGTACATCTAAGAAATTCCAGAGATGTAATTCTATTAGTCTTCTGTCACTATAAGACTTTAGGAAGATCTAAGTTACTAAGCAGCATTTATCCAACAGTTCCTGTTCTAGTAATTTCTACAGAAACGTCACCCTCAATCTCTTCCATATACACAGTTTAAAACGGTACCAAAAAACGATGACCTAGACTTACAAGCTGCCCAATAATGATATAAGTAGTATAGTTAGTGGAAAGTGCCCTACCTGGGCAATTAGGCAAATGACATTGGTATCTAGTGCAAGTTGTTTACTCTTTCCAGGCCAGAGTTGTCCCCATCTTTAAAATAGGAAGATAGGACTTTAGGTATTACAGTGATAGAGTAAAAAAATTTCTGCACCCTCCTCTTGAATATCAGACCCAAAACTAGGAAAAAGGAGCACAACTGTGATTAAAGTAGATCATCTTAGCCTAAGGTGACCAGATTTTAACATTGGTAAAGCGGGACGCTATTGACCACTTGGCCGCCGAAAACCGTATATTCCCTTCCCGTTCTCCTGCCATTCCCTAGCTTGTCGTGCATTCTTTCCAAAAATCAGGACTTTTTAAAAATGCTGCGGGATGCGGGACAAATTGTTAAAAATCAGGACTGTCCCGCCAAAAGTGGAACGTCTGGTCACCTTATCATAGCCCCAAAATACAACCTGAAAAGCAAATGGAAGAATGATAAATAATTGGGATAATGAAAAAGTTTTGAAAATAAATAGTGATGTACAATCTAATCTAATAAAAGAAAAACATGCAAATTTGACTGCATGTTTTTTCTGCTATGCCCCAAGTCATGCCCACCAGCCAGTCAGAGCAACTATATGCAAATTAAGCCAACCAAGATAGTGGCGGGCAGCCACGGAGCTGGAGCAAGCAGGTGGCTTGGTTGCCCCAGGGATGGAGGAAGCCGTGCTTCCTGCCTGCCCCAGCTGGCTGTGGCCTCCTCTCAACAAAGTTTCAATTATAGAAGAGAAATAAATCCCAGATACCTGCTTCCAGCCAGCCTCGCTGGGAGCTTAGGTCACTGGGGGCAGTGGCCAGCCTGCAAACAGCCATCAGCCCTTCACCTAGGATGGCCAGATACTCCAGCAGGGACCCTCACCCTGAAGAGGGTGTAGCCAGTTTGAAAACGGCCCTCAGCCCCTCACCCAGGCTGGCCAGGCACCCCTGCAGGACTCCCACCCTGATCCGGGACACCCTTCAGGGCAAACCAGCTGGTCCCCACCCATGCACTAGGCCTCTATCCTATATAATAAAAGGGTAATATGCAAATGAACCCTAACAGCAGAACGACTGGGAATGACTGGTCACTATGACACACACTGACCACCAGGGGGCAGACGTTCAATGCAGGAACTTCCCCCTGCTGGTCAGTGCACTCCCACAGGGGGAGCTCTGCTCAGCCACAAGCCAGGCTGACGGTTGCCAATACAGTGGGCATCCCCAGAGGGGTCCCAGTCTACGGGAGGGCACAGGCTGGGCTGACGGACCCTTTCTCCCCCGAGTGCACAAATTTTTGTGCACCTGGCATCTAGTGTTAAGTATAATTGTTGCCAGCAAATCGTGCACTTAAAAATGGGCGAATTTTTAATATATGTTTTATCACAATTAATTTTTTTTAAAGGAATGAGAAGTGATTTAGTAGAGGGAAGGGAAGTCAAACAAAAATGTTTGCAGGTTGAGAGTATCAAAGAATAGCTAGCCAGATTGCCTCTCAGAGAAATCTCAGACATTGAAGGATAGATGAAATGCAAGCATACTAAAACCAGGGATTGAAGGAAAATATGTTCAAGTTGCAACTAGACCTCTTAATTTCCCCTCCTCCACAGCTCACTGGTCAGATGACCTCAGCACTTACTCCCCTTCAGCGGTTCTCAACCTGTGGGTCGCGACCCCTTTTGGCAGTCGAATGACCCTTTCACAGGGGTCGCCTCAGACCATCCTGCATATCAGCTATTTACATTACAATTCATAACAGTAGCAACATTACAGGTTATGAAGTAGCAACGAAAATAATTTTATGGTTGGGTCCCAACATGAGGCCCAACAGGGTTCGGGCCCTGTATTTAAAGGGCCCGAAGGTGGAGAACCACTGCCTTAGATGATGCTCCAGAAGACTGAACGAGGAAGTCTCAGGACTTGGAGACTGCAGGGCCTGAAGAGGGAGGAGGACCATGCCAGAAACACAGGACAAGTCCAACCTGCCCACATGGCTGAGTTGAGCTCCAAACTGCAGGTAGACGGGGCTCATCCCTGCGAGCTGTCTCCCTAGAGGAGTTATAGCTGATTTGAAAACATGGAGGAGGAAAGAGCTGGAAGTTGTTTCCTCTGGAGAGGAGAGGGGAAGGGAGAGGACAAGTACCCCTGGGTGTTAATGGGCCTTTTATTATTGTTTGATTCCTAAACTACATGCATGTAAAACTTTGGTTTTTTAAAGTATTAAAATAGAGTTAAAATGCATAAAATAAGGGATGATTTCTAAGAACCCATCTAGCCTATTGTTTGTTTTTTAGCCATATTGAATTATATTTTCCTTTATAGAAAATACTCTTTCTAGACTCTTCATTTTTTTTCTATATCACCAACATAGCTATTTCTAAAGAGTGCTAATAGGTGTCATCCTATTTTATGTGCAGTGTATATTTGTATTTAGATACATATTTTCCACTCTGATAGTTATGTCTGTGCTCTAGACTATATCTGCTTCAATATCACTAAATTGGTCGTAATTCAGAATGTCTAATAGTATAACCTGGACTGGGCTTGGCTTCATTTGTATTTTTTTCTGTGAAGAAACTATTGATTAAGTAATGGAATGGGGTACATTTAAATGCATGTTTGAGGGAGAACTGTCCTCACTGACATCCAGCTGCTCTATATTTGCGTAGAGCAGTGGTTCTCAACCTTCCTAATGCTGCGACGCTTTAATACAATTCCTCATGTTGTGGTGACCCCCAACCATACAATTATTTTCGATGCTACTTCATAACTGTAATTTTGCTGCTGTTATGAATTGTAATGTAAATATCTGATATGCAGGATGGTCTTAGGCGACCCCTGTGAAAGGGTCATTTGACCCCCAAAGGGGTTGAGACCCACAGGTTGAGAACCACTGGTGTAGAGGATGTTTGCTAATTACAAAGCGTCTTACCTATACCTTCGAGAAGTTACGGGATTTTATATTTTGCAGCATCTTATTTCCATGTAGAGATATCTCATTGGCCTACTCACTAATAGGCTGATGTTTTAATTCATTTTAATGTATCTAAACAATGAGTTGATTTACCAGACACTGTTATAATAGGCGTTTTTCAGCAGGCGGCTACAGTTGATTTATGCAGTTCTTTCTGTCTGCTTCTATGAAAAGACCATTTTCATCTTTTGTTTTTATTTTCCAAACATACAAGGGTCACTAAAACTCTTTAGAAATTGCTTTTGAATAGTCAGTCTTTGTGTGGAAAAAAACTACAGTATATTCCTTAAGTGAAATTCAATCAGCTACTTTTATGGTAACTGGGCTTGAAAGACATCGGTGAAAATACCCACACAAGCTCTTAAGATCAAGGCATTTGTTTCAGCTGACTTTAGAGTGTACTTACCCATTGTGCATCAAATAATGAGCAAAATAGCCAGATTTCTAATAAGTAAGTACAATATAGACAAAAGAGAACACTGATTTAAGGTCCTAGTGTCAAATGCGGTAAAACATTCTGTTTATAGCAGGTCAGGCTTGGGTTTACAATTAGCACTAATTACTGAGAAAAAAAAAAATCAAAACCTCAGCTTTAAGGAAGGACACTTTTCACTGCAAGATCAAAGCCAGTCTCTGCAGAATAGGGAAGCCTCTACCACTTAATTGCACTGAAGTGCTAATTGGATTGTAAGGAACTTTCATGAGTTCCTCCAATTAGCCAGCCATCCCTGACTAAATCAGAAAAAGAAGAGATTATGAGTTCTTAGAGCTTTTGTCTATGAGGCTGCTATTTGTATACCTGATTGAATGTAGCCTTGCCTTCTTTTTATGCAAATTGAAGTCTTTGGGGTCTCAGTTATTAGCGTCCTATAAATAGCCTTGAAGGTAAAGCTATCCATTCTGTATAGAGTCTTAACTGTGTGCTAATGATAATGGGACAACATTTAATGGGAACTATCTTTTTTATTAAGATTCTTTATTTAAAACATGAGTCGGCGCAGCTTCTTGGCCCGGGGTTGCCACTCATGCAGTTAGGATCCAGTTAGGATATTTGTGTTACATTGAAGTATTTTTCACTTTGGGAAAAAATTTTTGAAGGGGATAGATAATCAGTAATTTCATGGTGTTTATTTTCTAAGTAATAATTTTTATCCTTGAGAATTATTCATGACTCTAATTGTGCTTTGCCCGTGCACTGCCTCCCCTGTGCATTTTATTGTTGTTGTTTGATCATATAAGGCAGCAACAAATCTGCCAGCTCACCACATGAAAGCACATAGGACAAAGTGATCTCTTTGAGCAAAATTATTCATTTGGATCAAGAAAGTGGGAACCTGTGCTTGATGCCAGGTCATCAATACACAAAGTAAAGTAAAAAAATCAGCAGCTGTGCGGTGAATTCCCCTGTCTGTGTTACATTGGAACTGCAGTAAATCTTAAAAAGCTCTTACTAACATAAAAATGATTCCACTTCATTCACATTCCTCGAACTTCCTTTCTTTGGACACTTGCCTAGGTGTTAAACACATTAGGGCTCCTTTGTCCCAGCAAAGGAAGACACACATAAGCATTTACACAGAATTTGTAGATGTTCTGAACTATCCGATGATTAACCTCATGGACTAGAAAAGAATGTACTTCCTACACTTGATTCTGTTGTATAAACCCTAGAGTGAGTTTCTAAACAATAACATTGTTGATTTGCGTATCCCAAATTCAACTGTGCTAAAGACAATAGGAAACAGTGTGGTAGAGAAGTATCATTGATTTTCCATGCTCCCAGAGATAAATATTCTGTGCTCAGTTTTTGTGTTTTATAATAAACTAGAGGCCCAGTGCATGAAATTCGTGCATGGGGGGGGGGGGGAGCTCAGCCCAGCCTGCACTCCCTCTAATCTGGAACCCCTCAGAGGATGTCCAACTGCTGGTTTAGACCCAATCTGGGGTTGAACCTAAACCAGCAGTTGGACATCCCTCTCACAATCTGGGCGCCTAACAGCTCATCTGTCTGCCTGCCTGATTGCCCCTAATGCTCACCTATCTATCTGATCACCCCTAACTGCCTCTGCCCCCACACCTGGGACCCGGGCTTGCCGCCTCTGGCCGGCCACAGACAACCAGGACCCAGGCTTCCCTCCCTCTGGCTGACTGCAGGCACCTGGGACCTGGTGGGGGAGATCCCTCAGCCTGTCCTGCCCCCTCTCACAGTCTGGGAACCCTCAGGGGATGTCATACTGACAGCTTAGGCCTGCTCCCCCTAAGCCGCAGTCTGGCCTCCCTCTGCAGGAGGTGACCAGGCCAATCAGAGGAAGGCACTGCCCCCATCACGCCAGCCACTGCTGCTGCCTCTGGTTCATCACCCCACCACTACTGCTGCTTCTGGCCTCCCTCTGTGGGAGGCGACTAGGCATATCAGGGGAAGACACACCCCCATCACCCTGTTGCTACTGCCACTGCTGGCCTCTGTAGCCTTGCAGCAGTGGCCTGCCCTCAGTCCTCACAGCTGCCACCGTGGCTGCCTGCCCTTGGCCCTCGCAGCCGCTGCCATGGCTGCCCGCTTTCATCCCTCGCAGCCACTGCAGCTTTGTCTGGAAGGAAGTCCCAAAGGATGTCTGGAAGACATCTGGTCTAATTATCATATTACCCTTTTATTAATATACTAGGGGCCTGGTACACAAATAAATTTGTGCACTCAGGGGGGTTCCTCAGCCCGGCCTGTGCCCTCTCACAGTCTGGGACCCCTCGGAGGATGTCCACCTGCTGGCATGCCTGGACAACCTGGGTGAGGGGCTGATGGCAGTTTGCAGGCTGGCCAAGCCCGCCCCGCCCACCCCGTGGCCCACCACCCACCCTGCCTGCCTGCCCACCCCGCCACCTGTGCCGCACCTGCCTCCATGGCTGCACTGCCGGCCTCCATCTTGGCTGAGTTAATTTGCATACAGTCGCTCTGATTGGCTGGTGGGCATGGCTTGGCTGGTGGGTGTGGCTTAGGCATCCCGGAGATATGGTTAATTTCAATATTACTCTTTTATTAGAGTAGAAATGGTTGGTAGTTATTTATATAGTGGAATGTTAGTAGTCACAGAGAAAGCATGGTTTATTAAATACTGTTGTTGATGGCATTTTATTCAACATACAAAGTTTTGTACTATAAATCCTAACATATACATATCTTCATATATATTTTAATTTTTGGTGAAAAACACACACGCCTAACAACATTTACCATTTTAACTACATTTAAGTGTACAATTCAGTAGCATTAAGTACATTCACAGTGTTGTACAAGCATCATCATCACTCTTAGTTTCTAGGACTTTCTAAAGAGAAACTCTGTATAGATTTTACTTTAAATGATTATCATTTTTTAAAGAATTAGAGAACAAGAAGGTATTTAACAGCTCTATAGTGAACATTTGCTGTGTCCCCCTTTTGTATTATAGAGGCATTTCACTCTCTTAGGAGTCACATTTACCTTAAGGAATTAATAAATACAAGTTACCATTATAAAATTCTTGATTTTTTTCTTCGCCAAACTCCAAGAACCCATCTCTTCTCCTTTGTTCCCTTCCACTATTCCTACATACATATATCCCAATCATTTGAAACGATAATTTAAAAAAGAGTGTATCTGAGAAAGCCATGTAACTGAGATAGGCTTTCTCACATGCAAATGAAAGCATTCTCAAAACAGATGACTTTAAAGAAATAAGTGGTTATTAGGGAAAACATATTACATTACTTTCAACTTATCACATTGATTTTGTTTTAACCTGATTTTGTTTGAATCATCTATGGCTATGTCCCCTATCCTTGCTACACTCTTGGTACCCACTCCCCATCGCCATTTCCTTGGTTAATGGGAAATTAACTGAACTGGAAGTTCCCACGTCTGTGCCTCTTGCATGTATTGCATATGCTGCCTGGACCCTCTTTTCTTTGCAGCCACATTGGTTCTTACTATGGCCTTGTGCTCAGCTCAGTCTTGACCTTCTCAAGGACACCTCTGGTCCCCAGCCTGCTGCCTCTTCTCTGTGCCCCCATCACTTCCTGTGCATACCTTCTGGAAATCCACACCACCTCTACTGAGAATAAGTACTCTCCTCCTTCCTTCTAAATTGGAAACTACATAATAAGGGTTGGCATTGTGACATAAATATTTGTATCTCTATTTCCTAGCACAGTACCTGTCACAGAGTTAGTAAATAGTTGTTAAATAATCATTACAATATTTTTCCAATTGTAGTTAACCTGTCAAACCCAAGCATAGTGGATTGTTATATTTGTATTTTCAGTCCACTAGGAACCTTTGGGGGTTACCCTTGAGAGGAAGATGAATGAGCAAGTGTGCATGTCAGGAACCTTAGTGAGAAAAAGGGGAGTCCTGGAACCATGAATAAATGAGTGAGCTCTGGATCCCATGGAAAGCAAGGTATCCAGGGGAGTGAATATAAAAAGGAACCAAGAAAACCCACAAATTCTCCAAATTTGCCTTCTGCCCGTATCATTCCTTTTCTTGATTAATCTTAATATCAGTTTCCACAACAGAGTAAGGCTCTGGGACTTGTGTGCTGTGTGAGAAGGAAGGTACACAGATTAATTTTAGTCATGGAGAACAGATCTACTGGAACGTTCCCTGCAGTGAGTATGGATTTTATTGCAAAGTGCTGAATAAGTCTCCCAGAGCTTTTCTTCCTTTGTGAGGCCATGTTCATTTTCCAAAGACAAAAACTGTGTAAAGAAATAGGGAACTCAGAGACCATTTCTAACTGCAACTTTAGCAAATCACGTTAAGCTTTATTCTGTGTCAATCAAGGCCCCATTGGAATGGACCTGAGACTGATGTTTTTAATAACAAGTGGCAGTCATAGTCCTCACATTAAAGAAGAACCATTACAACAAAACTTTGTACATTGGGGATGTGAACTTTTTTGCATAATACAGCTACTCCTATTACAATATAGCATAAAATGGGGAGATCAACGTGTTTTTGTTTTTCACGGTGAAACATACAAAGCAAATAAACTGTGACTTTGATGAGTGGATGAAACGGGGGTATGAGGTTGATTAGAACCAGGTGAAAGGCAGGTGAGACACATTGCAAAATGCGTACAGAAAAAACACACCTGTCCGGGTAATGAAGAGTTGCCTGCCTGTGTGAGTGTGTGTATGTGTGATTCTATAGCAGCCTTACATATTAACTAATGATCACAACTCAAAATACTTTAACTTTCTGTGTAACTGAATAAAAGTAAATTGAAAATACACAAGGTTCTTCTAAATTATTCCCAAACACTCATCTTCATAAAAGGAGTTTTGTACTCTGCTAGACCCAGGGTTCTGTGATTTGTAATTTCACCTTTCAGCATCCCTAACTAAAGTTAGTGATCAGCCCTGAACGCAGAGGGCCCCTACCTACGAGGAGAACAAGTCCATGGCCCAAGCACTCCGCAGAAATATCATGGGATATTTATCGTGCATGTAAGAGAAGGCCCTTTGATGTTAGCACCAAGGCTGTTACCATGGAGACCACATGATTCAAGTCACTTCCTGATGCTAAAGCGCCCCATCTTCATGTCTCCGCTAATTTTCATAGAACCTTGGCCATTCTTGACATTTTAAACTCTAATATGGCAGAATTTATTTTAAGAAAATGTATGACCTCCCTATCATTCATAAAACTGAAGATGCAAAATCTTGAAAGATGTGCAGTAATCCCTTTAAAATTTGCACTTGAAGCCATTTTTCTTCCATGCCTCTATTGTCTTATTCTTAGAATTTGTCAGGACTATTTTCCATGTCATCTTAAATGTTATACTTTCTAAGTTAGATTCCTCTGAGAAAAGCACAGGCCTGCCCACCAGAAGGAAAAGTTATCTCTTTGGGCCATAGGGTGCCAGCTGGCAGCCACCTACTCTGCGAAGAAACAAGCCTAGAAGAAACTGCCGTTTAGGGGCCTGCCAGGGGCACCCATCGGAGGGTGTGTTTGAAAGCTCTGGCACCATCTTTCAAAGCAGGGAGGGCCAGGCGGCAGTGGCCTCGAACGAAGCCTCCATGAGATTTGTACTACACTTAGGCTGCTGGTGAAGCAGCCGCAGCTCGGCCATGAGCAGCAGCCTTGAAGGAGCAGCTAGCGAAGGATGGAGGACGAAGAGCCCTGACAACTTTTCATTTGGGGTTGAGGAAGGAGTTCTTAATACATTTTTTAAGGTGTACAAAATACAAACATGCTACAGGTCACATTTTTAAGTAAAATAAAGAACCTTGTGATGTCTTATTACATTCTTCCTTCCTAATTTGTCATGTTTTGCCGAACTCTGGTTGTGTAACATCAATTGGAAATAAAATTAAAGAGAAGTGGACGGTAATTTTTTAAAGGAGACTGTAAGACAGAGGAGTGCATAGTAAGTACACCTGCTGCTAAGTCGTCGGTGTTTTAACTTGTGGCTGCTTAACTATAGAGAGACCCATAATTCAGGCTTTTCTTTCGTCACAAAAGGAAGTAGGAGGAGCTGTGTAAGATGCTGATTATCAAACGTTAAGCTGGTCAAAACGCAGATCACTTTGAGGTCAGTACTGCATATCGTTAGTTCTGAAAGTAAAGATTTTATGTTAGTCAAGATGAGTCTTAGAGCTGCGTCAGGGGGAAACATTGATGGTTGATAAAACAAAAGGAGACATTTAAACTTACCAAAAAACTAAACAGTAATTCTATGTGCTGAGACCAACTGACAAAAAAACACCGCACAGAATCTAGGCTATCTTTTCTCCTATTTCTTTTTTTAAAAATATATTTTATTGATTTTTTACAGAGAGAAAGGGAGAGGGATAGAGAGTTAGTAACATCGATGAGAGAGAAACATTGATGAGAGAGAAACATTGATCAGTTGCCTCCTGCACACTCCTCACTGGGGATGTGCCGGCAACCAAGGTACATGCCCTTGACCGGAATCGAACCTGGGACCCTTCAGCCTGCAGGCCGATGCTCTGTCCACTGAGCCAAACCGGTCAGGGCTCCTATTTATATTCTTGATTCACTCCATGTCTTTGTACCACAGTTGAGTCATCATCATAAGGGAGATAGTTACGCTTCCACCTGTGTTACATGGCTCTGTACTGTTTCAACCTGGATCTTTTCTCTAGTGGCAATAGTTAAGAGTTTATTACATGGACACAGGGCCATGCCACGCACAAGATGCCTCGGTCCCAAACTGCTGCTCAGGGACACATTCTGCATGCTGCTGTCTCTCACTCCGTAGAATCAACTAGGCCATCTTAACACTGCTGAGTGAAAACGGGATATGAGGGCTGTGTTTAAGCACTTTTCTTTCTCAATCCAGCTGAATCACTAGGAAGTTTCTACCACACTTACATTTTAGATATTTACAAACTGTGCAGTCAAAACACAATCAATAGTGCTTACTTTTGTTCTGTGTAAATAACCATGTACTTACACTGGGTTTGGGCACAGAGCAGCTTGGGTTGCGCATGAGTTAGATGGAGAGATGGAATGCTCCCCTGTGCGAGGAGTCAGGTATCCTCAAGGAGTTAAGATCTGCATGAAACTCTGAAAGATGGCATGCAGCTTCTTTTAGGTATAGTACTTCGTAGCTAATGAATTTCTAAATATATATTCTTAATAGGAATTAAAGATTCTTTTCTTCCTGAGTGATTTTCTCTTGTAATTTGGCCTGTAGCAATTTTTTTTCTAACGAATGAAAGAATCTTGTTTCCTTTTCCAGTGTTAGAACTGTTTATTAGCCTGTTACTTCCTGATCACACTAATTGGCTGAATATCGCAGAACAGTCGGTGGGAGCAGATGTTGTTTACACCCACTCTTCCTGGGTCTCTGTCCCCATTATCGTCACCTGGAGTACTTACAAGGCCAGTGCCCTTTGTCCTCTTAGCTGTGTAGTTCCGATAAAAAGATTCTTAATCAGTGATACCAGAAGGTAGCTAAAGCACTAAGGAAAGAAAGGAATAATCAAGAATTGACTATATTAATCAAAGCAGTGAAACTGTGTAAATTTAAAATTAAAGGAATCAACCTCTCAGTCCTGAAAGGGACAAATTATGTCCTAATTTTAAGTGTGGCATTCATGCAAATTGACTTGCTGCCTTCCCAACACTATCAGTGCCTAGATGTTGGCATGGAGAAAAAAATTTTTAATTACGTTTGTTTTAAATATATATATTATTGATTTTAGAGAGGAAAGGAGAGGGAGAGAGAAATAGAAACATCAATGATGAGAGAGAATCATTGATCGGCTGCCTCCTGCACGCCCCCTGCTGGGGATTGAGCCAGCAACCCAGGTATGTGCCCTTGGCCAGAATCGAACCTGGGACCCTTCAGTCCCCAGGCCAACACTCTATCCACTGAGCCAAACCAACGAGGGCTAATTACGTTTGTTTTAGAACCATTTCTTTTTAGTGCTTTCCTTGATTTTCCCCTAAACTGTCCAATAAGCTAAATTAATATTGTGATGTAGGAATAAAACTTCTCAGGGTTTCATCAAATCACCTCGTCTTGGTTGAGTTAGGAGCGCACCACTCCCAAAATAATTTTCTTCATTGGCTGCTGATTTGAGGTTCATTCTGTGGGCCAGCTGCATTGCAAGTTAACCATCCCTGTGGACATTGAACTAGTAATACTCCCTTTGAGAGCCTTCTGTGTGCCAGACTCTTAGCATAAATGTTGTTTAACCCCAAGAGCACCTCTGTGAGGTACTAAAATTCTTATTTTCATGGTGAGGACCCTGAATATCAGGGAGTTCAAGTCACTTGCCAAAATTAAATCTAAGGAAGAGAGTTGGAGCCTTCAGTCCACCTGACCTTTAAGCACTTCACCTTTTACCTTGGGAAAGAAAGCTCGAGATTGCCACCACCAAACTGTGTACAAGGGAAGTGGCCAACCAAGTCCTTCTATGACTCTGGTTCTGAGACCTTATTGTGCAGAGTAAGTACATGGGAAGCAGAGTGAAACTGCAGAGTCCCTGCCGTACCCGCAGCGATTCCAGGAACCTGAACTGTTAACAAGTACACCAAGTAATTCTGAGGTGTATTTTCACTTTGAGAATCACTTTTCTAAAGTTGTTAATAAAATTATCTGTATCCATCCATCCACCCACCCATCCATCCATCATGTGTATGTATGTGTATCTGGAAGACTTACAATGATTTTTACTTGAAGGAAAAATAGATTTCTCTTGCCACATGATGGTTAGGTTTTAAAGTCAAGCCATTTATAATTTCAGCGTTCCTTCTCTGTCCCCTTTCTTCCTCCCAGGAAAGCTGAAGGGCTGGTTTTGTGTTCTTCAGATTAATTCAAGAGGTCATCGGTTTTTGAGTTGTCATTTCAGATATTGCTAAAGATATTTTCATTTTAAGAAGATCATAATTTTTATTTAAAAGACTGATATCAATTAGTGTTTTGAGGAACTTTTTTTGTTATTTTTAGCCATAGACATTGATTTTGGTTAGTGAATACAGCTTATTTTAAAAGCTCTTTGAAACCAGATATAAAAGTAGGCTACCTTGAGACTCTGAGTCTGAAATAATGAATTCGGAAAAAATAGGTATAGTGACATTTTTTGTAATGAGAAAAAATTTTAATTTCAAAATTAGTTTTTCATAAGCCAGTGCATTTTTCATAGAGAAAGGCTGTTGATGACACTAAAGTGCTGCAACATTTTGCTAATTTAGAAAAGGCCTGCCTCAGATCGATTGCGACCTTATCAATGGGATGATCTCATTCATCTCCTTTGGCGAGTCTTGTCACAGGGAGCTGCAATAGGGGCTGCCTCTCGTCTCATAAAATCAACATTTAGGGTGGTTTCAGGATCAGCCTGTGGCAAAGCAAAACATCTTTGTGATCTTTCTCAGTTATTAGTTTTTAAAAAGTGAAACATGTTTTGTTTTGTTTTTTAATATAGTTTTATTGATTTCAGAGAGGAAAGGAGAGAGAGAAACGTCAATGATGAGAGAGAATCATTGGTCAGCCGCCTCCTTCATACTCCCTATTGGGGACTGAGCCCGAAATCTGGGCACATACCCTGACTTGGAATTGAACTGTGACCTCCTGATTCATAGGTCACCATGCCAGCTGGGCAAAAAAAAAAAAAAGTGAAACATCTTTGAATCTTAATTGTTTGTTTTTAAAAAATCAGAAACACATGCTACTGATATTCCTCTAATTTTTTTTTTGTTTTGTTTTTCTTAAGACTAAGAGTGATTAAGATGAGAGGGAGAATTGATTTGTGAAACATATTGAGTTTGTGGTTCTTTTGGACCAGTACTTCCTCTTGCTTGATGCATTAATTTTGTTCATATAAATTATTTTGTTATTTGTTGGAAACAATTTTCAAATATTAACAGATATAATAAAAAAATGAAATTCCTTCAAGGTCACTAGTTTTCAACACTTCTAAGAAATTGTTTTATAATTCAAAAGGCTGTGCATGAAATTGTAAAACTTCAAGTTTTATTTCCTTGAAGTTGAGTAAAATTTAGAGTCACTTTTCAAAATGCATTCCATGTTCATCCTTAACATGTCTAAGGTGTGTTGGGAAATTAATGAGATCGATTTCCTGATGGCTGTTGGAGTAAATCTCCAGCTGTAGAGTAGTATTTGGTATCTGATCAGTAACTATACGATCTGTAGGTCCTTGAGCCTAATTTTATAGATAATAATAAAAATGAGAAAGGTCAGTTTTTCTATAATTAACTTTCTTCCATTTCTTTTCTGCTTTTCAGATCTATTAATTTTGCCCTAACCATTTCAACTTTCTAATATTAGTTTACCTCAATTTTCCTTCATTCCTAGTCATCTGTGATCAAAACCATTTTCTCTCCATCTGCTTATCCTTTCATTCATCTCTCCTTTTAAATTCTGTTGCCTCTCTTGTAGACTCATGAATATGCCATGATATGCCAACTTTCTTTGACTAATTAGGAGGGGGAAGAGAATTTACTTTTGAGATTGTCATTCTCCCTGTGCACCAGTCTGAACAATTAAAATCAGCAGTCTTTGCCTACTAATGACTCCTCCTTAGTTGTGGGAAATAAAATAGGGTGTTTTCGCTTTGAGGAGCCCAGTATTCTGCAACAGTGGACTGTCCATCGCTCTACAGGCCCGTGGACTGCTGTTCAGGGCATGATGCAGCCCATTGTCTGAGCTGATCTTCCCCAATGAGCAGTACTGCCCTCTTAAAGCTGTTGCTATTTAAAATTTTTTGTGTGTGTTTTAAATATATATCAGGAAAAATGTTTATTTAAATGGCCCTATTTTGGTAATATCTATAATACTTGATAAAATATTTTATCTCCATTTTATTTTGTGCATAACTATTATTAACCTTTCTTCTCACTTGGAAATACTATATTAAGATGATGTTCTAAGAGGAATGTGTATTCAGAAGTCAGGGTTTTTTTTTGCTTTAATATTCAAAACTATCAGAAAATATGTACAAGCATCTTATTCATGTTTTTGAGATACGTCAGCCAATAATAAGTTACAATGAAATATGATTCAATATAATGAGAATTTTTGAGTACCTACTAAATGCATAAACTTTTCTACGTCTTATGAGAAATGCAAAACAATTTAAAGTTTGTGTTAATTAGTGATACCGTAAGATATATCAAAATAATTGGTAAACTCAAATCAGTGTTCCATGATACTAAAGGAAAGAGAAACCTGAATGAATTGATGATTTCTCAGTATGAAAGCTAGTATGAAAGCTTGGTTGAAGAACTAGTATTTGCTTTGTCCTTGAAAGATGGGTATATTTCTGTGTAATCTCCATACTGAGATTAATAAGACAGTTTCAGTTAATGTTGGAGTCAGATAAGGAACATTTCCAACACCTACAATACTTCCTTTAATTTTAAGACTATTACCAATGCAAAAAAAGTCAAATTTTTATCCTATCAAAAGAGGTAAAATTATGGGAAGGTCACTATAAAGACTGCAAAGAAGAATAAATGTAAAATTCTGGAGAAAATAGGTTATTTTATGATTCTACTCTTAAACTGGCAGATATGTTCATACGTACACCAATGATTTGACATAAAAAGGGGGGTTGTTTTTCTATGTGTATGTCTGTCCTTGAAGTTGTGCAAGTATTAAAATAGTCAAGCTTCAAAAAATTTGTTGAGCTAAAATGAAGAAATGTATATTCAAACCAATATTTACTCTCAAGAGAATGTATTGGTTTTGTATAGATTTTTTTTAAAATATATTTTATTGATTTTGTACAGAGAGGAAGAGAGTGGGACAGAGAGCTAGAAACATCGATGAGAGAAACATCTGTCAGTTGCTTTCTGCACACCCCCCGACTGGGGATATGTCCGCGACCAAGATACATGCCCTTGACCAGAATCAAACCTGGGGCCCTTCAGTATGCAGGCTGACACTCTATCCACTGAGCCAAATTGGCCAGGGCTATATAGATTTGTTTTTTAACAATTGTAAGAAAAAAAATGCTAAAGAGCCAATTGTATTAAAAAAAAAACAACCCACTACTTTAGACAAGTAAAGGCTACTTGTAGTCACCTCATAGAGTGCAATGCAGAGAACTTTTGTTGCCACCTTTCCTCTATGAAAAATGACTATCTTGGACTTTTTCTCTATCTTCCCTTCCCTCATACTTTATAGGCACCTGTAAATGTATTTGGTGCAATCAACTGCCATTTTTTAGCACAACTATGTACTAAATATTTTAATTATTTCATTCTCACAACTGTTTTTCATTTTTGCAGAGAGAAATTGAGACTCAAAGAGTTGAAATAAGTTGCCTGGGGTCATCATAGGCTAGTCAGTGGCAGAGCCAGGATCCGCAGCCCGTTTGCTTTGAACTCTTTTATAACCTGTCCTTTATTTCTTGGCCACCTACTCCAGGCACCATGCTTACTGCTGGGGATGTGAAGATGCAAAAGCTCTTTTCTCTGATCTCGTGGCACTCAGTCTAGCAGGGTAGGGTCATTGCCTTTTCTTTTGTGGTTCGCCCAGCAGTACCAAGACTGCCACTGCCTGCCAGAGTGGGTGTTCCCCCCAGGTAGCAAGTGACATCAGCGGAAGTCCCTGTTCTCACAGAATCTGCAGGTAGTTTTCTATCGTAACTCGAAGGTGAGTTACGATAGAAGCTAGTGTTATCTGAAGCTAGAGCTTGCTATATTTTCCAAGTCTTCTGGTAGTCTTTCAGAAATATATATCAGCAATGTTGCATAAGAATAAAGGGAGAATATTACCTATGTGCACTGAAAACATGTTTATGCAGCATGAGTCAGAACTCTCAGGTGCATTGAACGCTGAGCCTCAGCCAGTAATGAGACTTACTTTTTTCTGGCACCCTGTGACCCACCGCCTGGCCAGTCCATTAGGACAGCGGCAGCAACAACTGTGCTCAGCTCGCCACATGATGACAGCCTTTCCAGTGTGTGCCTACCATTTATTAGGACATTAGTGGCCGGCCCTCATCCAGATGCCCAGCCGCGAATAGCACACAAAGAAAACATTAGCTTTCTTGGATATTGCTATTATAATTTGAAAATTAGTTTTGCCTTCATGGCTGCATCACATTTGGAATCTCTCTTTGATGTTGTTATTAGTTTAGGCTCATGGTGCTCATGATAACTGTCACACATTAATCACATCCATCATGTGATTCTTAATTTGCTCTATTATGACAAATGGATTTAGATACAAACTTGCAATTACCTATTTTGAGGTTAATAGCAGATATGGGGTTGTAATTGGTTCCCAAATATTCAATTTAGGGAAATTATTTCTCACCCAGTTCTAAAACATGTTCTAAATGAGCAAATTCTATTTTTTACTATCACTTCAGAATTGTGCCAGGTGAGACCATACAAGACATCTGAGCCGTGTAATACACCCAAAAGTTTTTACTGGAACAGAGTATCTATGCAGTCTGTGGGGTGCTCTGCACTGCCATTATCTCACTTATCCTCCCCCATTTTATCTGGTCTCAAATTACTTTAGAACATTTTACTTCGTAAGCTCTCTCCTTATGGGGAATATTTTATAGTGATTATTTTCAGAATGTTAGCATTTTAATAACTTCCTGCAATTACCATTTTTTAATCTAATGGCAAGAAGAAGATATTTTTAAAGACTGCTATACCTTTTGATTTTTCTCTTGGACCTCTTTAAGTATTGCATATTTTAAATGATTGCGTATCTAAAACCATCTCAGAAATTCTCTTTCTGAATGATCAGCAGCATCTCTTGCAGGGTCCTTTTTGGTTTACAGAGATTTCTTTTTCATGGGGAATTAGGTTAGGCCAATGTTCCCTTTCTGTACATATGAGTTCCTGTATGTCTTCAGGAAATGTTACTCATTCATCTATTCCAGAAAAACTTCCTCTTCTCACAAATCGTAGTAACAGGAGATGCAGGCGTAAGGGTGCCAGTCAACAAGTGACTGCAGAGAGTTGTGAGAGATGGAAACAGGGAGATTACAGGTGAAGCACATGCAAAAAATGGCTAGTTT
This sequence comes from Murina feae, assembly GCA_004026665.1. NCBI lineage: Eukaryota > Metazoa > Chordata > Mammalia > Chiroptera > Vespertilionidae > Murina > Murina feae. The sequence continues at coordinate 37,195 of PVJC01004917.1, forward strand.
AGAAGTTTGTGTAGCAGGGAGGCTAATAGTCCAAAATCTGGAGTCAAGCAGCCTAGATTTGACTCCTGTCTCTGGCTGTTTCCTGTTGGGCCACAAGCAAATCACTTACCCTCTATCAATGTCCTCATCAGTAAAATGGTAGTATCTCTCTCATAAAGTTGCTTTGAGGCTTAAATGAGTAATTTTGTAAAGCTCTTCACACAACATTAAGTGCTTAGTAAATGTTAGCTGTTATTTTCTTAGTCCCCACTCTTTGCTAAAAAGGAAATTCTTTCTACATGGTTCTCAAAGGTTGATCAATCAGCCTGAACTTAAACTTTCCCTATGAAGAGTCAATTGTTATTCTCCAAGTATTTTTCCTCCTGTTCTTGAACAGTTCTAATAATGAAAATGGAAGTCCTCTTCCTCATGAACTCTATACTTAGGGTACAAGCTCTGCTCATTAGAACATATGCAGTATCTTTTCCATAAATAGGCTTTTCAGATATTTGAAATGTCTTGTCTATCCTTTCTTCCAGGTCTTTTCTTCCCAAAGCTAATTACTCCTGAATTATCTTAGTTCCCTTAACTACCTCATATATTTCATTGTTTTCAAGCCACTTACCTTCCTCCTTGTCCTAAATCAGTCCCTTAATTTACACAATAACGTCACTATTAAAATATGGTTCCTATAATAAAACTAAATATCTGACCAGTGTGTTATGTGACTTCACTTGTTTTAGATATAAGTAATATCATGGCCTAAGATTACTTTTTTGTGTGTGTATATGTATACATTGGGGTTGAGAGAGTGTGTGGAAACCACTGTGCTCTTTTCTCTTAAATGCTTGCAATCAACTAAAATTCTTAAGGGCTTTTCACATTAACAGTGAAAGTGCCCTGAGCTACGTTTGGTGCGCTATTGATATTTTAAACCAAGTGTAAGACTTTATATAGTTCAGTTAAATGTAATAATCTCTTGTTGATACAGCAATGAGGAAGGGTGTATGTTGGGAGAAGTTTTAGAAACAGCTGAAGTGCCTAGTGTAGTATACACAGTGGACACTCTGTGGGTCTTTATTGACTATAAAATATTCAGATAGTTAACACTTACTGAGTGCTTGCTCTGTACCAAGGACTTTCATAAGCACTTTACAGGCAGATTCTACATCTTAGCTGTATTTTATAGCATAAAATTTGTAATGTAAAGAGAGATCCTATAACGTGCTCGAGCTCACATAGCTAGTAAAGATAGGACAGACAGGAAATAATCCTGCATGTCTTGAAGGCTGAGAAATGAGTGTAGATTTGATTCAAATCATCCATATGACATTGAAGAGTGTTTCCTGGGGAGTGGCACAGCCAGGTGTGTGGGTTGAAGACCCACAGGTTCAGGCTGCTCTGTGGAGTGGTGGGTGGAGAATGTCCACAGTGTAGTAGGCAAGGTAGGCCTGTGCAGACAAAAGAGCAGCAAAGCTGCTGGTTCAAGGGCTGTTCTGGAGCTTAGTCCCCAGGGTTTGGTGGTTGGTTGGCTATGTGGCCAAAGAAAGGGAGGACTCCAGGTGGCTCCCTGGTTTCTGGCTTGAGCCACAAGGTTACAGTGATGGCTAAAAATACAAATTAGTTAGAAAGAACAAATTAGCTGCATGATTATGGGCCCAGAGAACTCTTAGTGGGTGACCAAATGGATGGATGATACATGTTAAAGTTAAAATAAGAGACCACGTGCTTTCCAGAGATTAACTTATTTTATTACTCTACTAGAGGCCCCGTGCATGGATTCATTCACTGGTGGGGTCCCTTAGCCTGGCCTGCACCCTCTCACAATCTGGGACCCCTCGAAGGATGTCGGACTGCTGATTTCGGCCCGATTCCCACAGGCCGTGAGGATCAGGCTAAAACCGGCAGTCCGACATCCCCGAGGAATGTAGTAGTGCATGAAGTGGCAGGCAACCAGGGAGGAGCCTGAGCCCAGGCTGGGTGCTCCATGGCTCCCACTCATCCTGGCCCCACTGTGCCTGCCACTGCTTGGTAGCACTGCAGCAGAGGCAGGAAAGGCTTATGCCACGGCAGCTGTGCTTGCAGCCAGTGCCCATAGGTCAGCTGAGTGGCGTTTTTGCTGTGGGAGCACATTGACCACCAGGGGGTAGCTCCTGCATTGGCTGTCTGCCCCTGGTAGTCAGTGCGCCTCATAGCAACAGGTCATTTGGTCGACTGGTCATTCCTTCCACCTGTCAAACAGTCACTTAGGCATATATATATATATATATATATATATATATATATATATATATATATATATATAAATTCTTAAGAAGTATTTAAGACAATGTCCTTAGGAGAAAATGGAGTCTTATTTTTTAAGCTTAATTCCTCGAGAGATTTTTCTCTCCACAAGAAAATTCTTTGTTTCCCATGAGGAAGGTTGGCAGGCAGCAATTCCCATTTTTTCCTGTATGTTTCCAAGCTTTTTAGTCTCCGCTGATGTATCTCTGAGATTAAATCATGGGTACATGTGTCTAAACATCTGTTCTATTGAGTATGTTCGAAATGTTTAGATGGGAGATGGAATAGAGCTAGAAGGAGGTTTGAAGAGAATAAAAATTTTAAAAGGAGAGTCAGAATTTTAGCTCTGTAAGGCCCCTTACAGGTGATGTCCACCAAACCACTCATTTTAGTGTTGAGGAAATAAAGGACCAGAGAAGTTGTAGTACTCCATTTAACCTGGAGCCCTAGGTCCTCAGTGTAGGGTTCTCGCAAGTGCCATGGTTATATTTGAAGCTATGATCTAGGACCCTACTGTTCTTATAAAGGAGTTGTAGAAGAGGAAACCAAATTCTAAGTTAAGGAAGAAGTAGCTTCTATCTGTTTGGAGGAGACGATCACAGGAAAAAATTACAGGATGGAGGAAAAGTAGGTTTACTGTTGTTCATATGGAAAACATACAATAATCTTAACTAATAAAAGCATAATATTAAAATTAACCATTTCTCCGGGATGGCCTAAGCCACGCCCACCAGCCAATCAGAGTGACTGTATGCAAATTAGCCTAGCCAAGATGGCGGAGGCCGCAGCCCCGGTGTGCGGCTTCTCTGGGGCTGCGGCCTCCGCCATCTTGGGAGCCTCCGTCCTGGGAAAGCATCTGGCGCCCTGGGCCCGCCAATGCCTTCCCAGACAGAAGCCTCCAGGGTGCGGGGACAGTCCGCTGGACCCCGCGGCCCCCTCCTGGGAGGCCGATGGGGTGGCCAGCGCCGCCCAATCGGCCTCCGAGGCAGAGAAGCCTTGCGGGGGGGGGGGGGGGGGAACTAGCCTGCGGGACCCCAAGGCTCCCTCCTGGGAGGCTGATGGGGTGGCCAGCGCCACCCGATGGGCTTTCCAGGTGGAGAAGCCTGGGGGGTGGGAGGACGGGACCAGCCTGGGTACCCCGCGGCGCCCTCCTGGGAAGCCTGTGGGGTGGCCAGCGCCACCCCATCGCTTCCCAGGTGGATGGCCCGGAGGGTCAGTGGGAGCTATGGCCAGGCTGAAAACTGCCCTTAGCCCCTCACCCAGGCTTGCCACACCTCCTGGGTTGAGGGTCTCCACTGGGGAGCTTGACCAGCCTGCAAACAGACATTGGCCCCTCACCCAGGCTGGCCAGGCTCACCAGCAGGTGGACATCCCCCAGAGGGGTCCCAGACCAGGAGAGGGCACAGGCCGGGCTGAGGAAACACCCCCTCCCACCACCCCAGTGCACAAATTTTTGTGCACCGGGCCCCTAGTTAATACATAATAATACAAGAATAAACCGTGCACATACAACTGTATACCTACTTTTGCCCGCACCTGCATTTCAGTGAGGATTCTATGTTTTAGGGATCAGTAGGCGAGACAAGTGAGAAGAGAGGGGATAGGAGCTTCGAGTGGATTCCCTGGTGAGAATCAGCCACACAGGGTCAAGGTCAGCCAAACCTAAGACAGGATAAGAACAGCCAGTAAGCACCCAGGAGCTAGGGGTCAAGGAGTGACAAGATTGCCGCGTGGACTGGCAGGCATATTCCGAGTGCCTCACAGCCTAGGCAAGGCCTGCACCATGTTATCTGTCAGCAGAGCTTAAGGTGTATAGGCAGTAAGCAATAGTCATGAGGCATTTCAACTTGGGAGCGAAAATCAAAATCTTTAGTACATAAGAAGCTGAGCCCTTGAAATCGGGGCCCACAGCAATGCCAGCGTAATGGCCACGTACTCCACCTGTCAGGCCCTGACCAACTGCCATCATTTACTGATCAGTCCACGAGAAAGGTCACATAGACATAAGCTGGAACTGGAGTGCACTGAGAGAAGAAACTGAGAAAAACAATGTCTTTCCTAATAAAGGAGCTATAAAAAGGTATATAGTGAAAAGTCACACTCCCAGTCCTGTCATTTGCTCTGCCCAATACCCGTTCCTGCTAACAGCTAGCCACTGTGCTCATTTACCCTTTGTGGGTATTCTTCCACACATGCAAGCCAAACACATCCAGTTTTCTTGTTTCCCTTCATTTGTTTTACAAGGTGGTGCTGCACTATACACACTATTTTTATTTGATAAATAATTGTAAGGACTCATAATACAGAGCCACCTCAAATCCAGAATGTATCCAGGGGATTCTGTCAAGAAACATATTTGTGATTTAAGATTAAGTAAGATGGATAAAATTCCTAAGGCCGGAACATTGACCTTTGTGCTTGAGAATGCCCTTATCTTATTAGACTGTGGATCTGGGAATGTAGCAGCGAGGGTGTGGACCCTGCTGTGCTGTCCCTGTCACTCCCCAATCTGACCATCCTGAGTGACTGGGTCCCCCAGCCATTTTCGTACCTGTAAATAGAAAAGCATGTCTGGCCAAATCCTAGAACTGATAACACTGTCTGAGGAGCTTAAAACTACATACTTGTTGTCAGAGACTAGAATATGTCTAGCCATTAGATTTAGGTCCATGTTATGGCAACTTCCTTAAAAAAGAATTGTCTTCAGAGTGATTGTGAAAATTGCAGTTATTCGGAAAAGCATAGAGAATAATACACAAACATCAGTACACCTGAGCCTAAAACACATGAAGACAGGTGTAATTTAAGTCCCTAATTAAGATCTGTCTCCCCCTCCAAAAGTAACCACTCTTCTGGCTCAGGTATTTACCATTACCATACACATCTATGTACTTCTGCTTCATCTGTATGGTATCTCTGAACAATATAGATACTTTCTTTGTAGGTTTTAAAATGTCGTATAAAATGGTATTTTACTGTACACATGTATGCTCTTGCTTTTTTTGTTGTTGTTCGGCATTATGTTTCTGAGACTTAGCCACATTGGTATGCGTCCTAATTCACCTATTTTTGGCATTCTATAAATAGTCTGAACTTGATGGGCAGTGAGGTGATTTTTCTCTTTTCCATTACAAACAGTGCTGCCACAAATACCCATATATGACTTCGTATCTAAGAATAAATGTAGGAGTGCTTCATCAACTTTACTAGATGTTGCCAATTTGCTCTGTAAAGCTGTGCTAATTTACATTCCCACAATCAGGTATAAGATTTCTCTCATTGCTCAACATCTCCGCCAACACTTGGTGTTGCCAGCTTTTACTAGTAATGTTTGCCAGTCTGATTGGTATGAAGTGGTATCTCATTATGGATTGAATTTGTATTTACTTGACTCCTGATGAGATAGGGAATTTTAGATGTGTTGCTTGGACCTTCAAGTTTCATCTTCTTTTATATTGCCTGTTGATGTATTTTTTTTTCTTGCTTTTATCCTATTGACTAATAGTTATTCTTAGGCAATCTGGATGTTAAAATTTGTCAGTTATATGCTTTGAAAATGCTTTCCAAATCTGTGACTCTACTTTATTTTCTTGATGGTACTTCTGCGAACAAGTTTTTCATTTTAAATTTCATTTTTAGTTGAATTTATCATCTTTTGCTTTGCTTTGTTCTTTAAATTTTGCCTTTTACAGGCTTTTCCTATTCAAAATGTGTAAAGATCATTTTCTCCTAAAAGTTTTACTGTTTTTTATACTTAGATTTGTTATCTACCTGAATCCAATATTTTATAAATGTGGTTAATCATTTATTGAGCTTTTTATCTTTTACATAGTGTCCTTTAATTAATTAAACAAAAATGACTTCTGGGCTATGTAGCTTTCCTGTCAAAGTTAATAGCAAAACAAAAATATTTATTTCAATATGGTTGTTATTGCTATTTTTGAAATTCCTTTTTGTTCAAATTACATAAAAAACCTACTATAAATTATTTAATATCTACCATATTGGTAAAATTTCCCTTTAAGGGTGAATTTGATTTTTGGAAAGGATTAAAACTCCTTTAGAATAAGTTTGGTGATGAAACTAGAGAATTTAATTTTTAGATTTTAAGTTTTCAAGTGCTGGCAAAGATGTGGAACTTAAAATGCTATGTAACTGCAAACTGTTAAGACTGCTTTTCTTGTATGAATATAGTGATTCTGAAGGCAGATGTATAGGAGAAGTTCTTAAACTATTTTGAAATAACAGAAACCTCAGTATGAATAAGGTCATGAAATCTTCATTATGCTCATTTGGAAGCTTAATTCTGGTGTATTTAAGCCAATTCCTATTGGCTTAGAAAGGCAACCAGATCTGTAGATAGATGGATGAATGAAATACTAAGTAAATGCAATATATATATTCAAGTACAACGGGAAAAAAGAAGGTGTCTAGGGAGGATCTGACCATTGGGAGGAAAAAAAGATGGCTACAGGACAGATAATGCAAAAAAATGAAACTAGACCACCAACTTACACCATTCACAAAAATAAACTCAAAATGAATAAAGGATTTAAACATAAGTTGAGAAACCATAAAAATACTAGAGGAATCCATAGGCAGCAAAATAGCAGACATATGCCGAAGCAATATCTTCACCGATACAGCTCCTAGGGCAATAGAAACTAAAGAGAAAATAAACAAATGGGACTTTATCAAAATAAAAAGCTTCTGCACAGCAAAAGAAACCATCAAGAAAAGATAAGAATGCCCACTGCATGGGAGGATATATTTCCCAATGTTATCGCCGATCAGGGTTTAATCTCCAACATTTACAGGGAACTCATACAACTAAACAAAAGGAAGATAAACAACCCAATCACAAAACTGGCAACGGACCTAAATAGAAACTTTTCAAAAGAAGACAGAAGGAAGACCAAGAGACATATGAAAACATGCTCAAAGTCACTAATCATCTGAGAGATGCAAATCAAAAGGACAATGAGGTACCATCTCACACCTGTCAGAATGGCTGTCATCAACAAATCAACAAATGACAAGTGCTGGCGAGGATGCAGAGAAAAAGGAACCTCGTTCACTGCTGGTGGGAATGCAGACTGGCACAGCCACTATGGAGGACAGTATGGAGTTTCCTCAGAAAACTAAAATTGGAACTCCCATTTGACCCAGCGATCCCACTTCTAGGAATATATCCTAAGGAACCAGAAACACCAATCAGAAAGAATATATGCACCCCTATGTTCATAGCAGCACAATTCATCATAGCTAAGATTTGGAAACAGCCTAAGTGCCCATCAGTAGATGAGTGGATTAAAAACTGGTACATCTACACAATAGAATATTATGCTGCAGTAAAAAAGGAGTTCTTACTATTTGCAACAGCATGGATGGAACTGGAGAGCATTATGCTAAGTGAAATAAGCCAGTCAGAGAAGGATAAATATCACATGATCTCACTCATTTGTGGAATATAATGAACAACATAAACTGATGAAGAAGGACAGATCCAGAGACAGAGAGGCATCAATCAGACTGTTGGGCCTCAGAGGGAAGGTAAGGGAGGGTTAGGGTAAGGGGAAAAGATTAACCAAAGGACTTATATGCAAGCATATAGACTTAACCAGTGGAGACAGACAGTAGGGGGGTGAGGGCATGAGTGTTTGTGGGGGGGTGAGGGACTAATGAGGGGATAAGGACACATATGTAATAACTTAATAAAAAAATTTTTTTAAAGAAAAAGATGGCTACATGGTAAAGATTACATTTGGACTGAACCTGAGAGGATAAGTAGAATGAAGGGTATGATATGCAAAACACACAGCATGGGCACCGAAGGACAAAGTTAGCATTGATATGCAAGGCACCTTCAAGACCAGGAGTTTATTTAGTGTGGTCGGAAGTACTGTATTTGGCATCTGCAGTGTGATCACTCACCACAAAACGTAGCCACAAGTCTTTTAAACACAGTAGTGGTGTGATCAAAAATGTCCGTTTGGGAATGTAAATACAAAGAGTTGTTTTGTGGTGATGGAACAGTTTGATGCCTTGATTGATGTGGTGGTTACATGAATCTGTACATGGGCTAAGGTTGCATAGAATTGTATCCTCCTTCACACACAAATGAAGGTTGTGTGGGCCATGGAGTCTCTATCACCACTACCTTTTGAAAGCAGCCATGGATGGTACATAAGTGAATGAGTATGGCTACGTTCTGGTTAGACATCATATATAGAAACAGCCAGCGGACAGGATTTGGCCATTGGCCATAGTTTACTGGCCACTGGAGTAGAAGATAGATTGAGGAGAAAATGTACTGGAAACAAGAAGATCAACTAGAATGATTAGACTGTATTGGGTAAAAATAAAAAAATTAAATGATGAGGTACCAAACCAGAACAGTGAAAGTAAAGATGAAGATGAAGGGATAGCTAAGGAAATGTTGCAGAAGTCTACTTGGCAGTTGGTTGTGGTCTGGAATGGGTGGGTTTGAGTGCTGGTGATGAGGGGGAAATGGCCATGGGTCCTGGCCCTGGGGAGTCTTAAATGGCCATGGAAACCCCTCCACTTCTCTAAACTATCCACGCGGTCAAAGTCTTATTTGTTCCTTTAGCAGGGATGTGGAATGTCTGGCGCATAGAAGGCCCACGAAATCATTTGATCTGGCCCTGCCAAGGTATTAGGGGCGAATTAATTAAATTTTTGACCAATTACAGCAGGCTAATTTTTAAGTTGATAATTTTGTATAGCCCTCGAATGATGAGATCCAAATGGTCCTTGGCAGAAAATGGTCCCCCACACCCCACCCCTGCTTTACAGCCTGTCATACAGGAATGAGGCACCAAGGTGATGGGGAAAGGCCTCCAGAGGGAATGGCAGCAGGAAGCTCAGTGGATTTGCTGATGTTGCTGATGTTCAGACCTTAGCCCTGTGCCATGAGGTGGAAGGTCCACACAGGAACATCTGTGCACGGTGGCCTTCCATGGGCAGTGGCCATTGTGTCCCCTTTGACTTGGCTGCAGACATTTTCACGTGCAGCTGGAACTCCTAGCCACTTGAGAGCCAACAGTCTCCAAAACAGAATTTTCAGTCGTGACTGAATGAGGCCCACAAACTCTGTTTTCCTCCCTTCGAACAGCTGAAATAATTTAGCTATACTCTGCCACTTGAGCTCTTCTGGGGGAAGGGTGTGTGTGTGTGTGTGTGTGTGTGTGTGTAAGATGCTGAATTAGGTTCCACTTGAATTCTTCAGTCCTCTCAACGTTGAAAGGTCCTTCTTATCTTTTGAAATGTGAGTGTTAACTTGAAGACAGTAAAGCGTTTCTCTGTCTCTATCTCTAACACGGGATCAGGATGATATCCGTCCTCAGCCACCAAGTCTTGTGTTAATGGAACGGAAACCCTCTGGGGAAGCATCCCAAGCCTATTTAATGCTCCCAAGCCCTGAAGTTTGCATTAGGACTCTCACATTAGCTGAGGTGTCTGTAAAAATTCATGCTTGCAGCCAGGTCCCTCGTGGCTCCGCATCTGAACAAACTGTGGAGCATCCGTCACTCTACCCGCAAGCCGGACTAACTGTTCCTGCTGCAGGTGCTTCCATGTGTGACTCAGCAGAGAGTGTCTGCCTGTGCTGCCGCCAAGGTTAGTCAGGAATCTATAGAATAGTGTAAAGATACCATCCATTTTAACCATTGTCACCCAAGATGCTGTGAGAGAGAATCATGGAATTTTAAGAAAAGAAAAAAAAAGGTTTTAAAGATGTGGGTGATTTTCTCTTACCCTTCCTGAAGTCCTGGCTTCTCCACAATGCCATCATCATCTGTCTGTACACATCTTGCCAGCAGACCCTTACCCCTTCAGTATGTAATCACAAGCAAAAGTGCTATTCTCCACCCCCCTACACTTGGTTTAGCAATGTTTTCATTTGCGACCTTATTTAGAATCATTATCGTAGGCAAAATCTTTTGAACTGGTGATTACGTTTTGCAGTTGATGTGGCAAATATTTACTAAAAGTCTGTTTTTTTGTTTCATCAGTTAGACCCTAGAAGCTGAAAAGCTGTGGTTTCAGCCTGGGCTGCATGTTTGAATCCCCTAGGGACCTTTTAAAAATCCCGATGCCCAGGTCGCCTCCCGCAGATGAACTGAATTTGATCCTGTGGGTGTGGGAAGGAGGCTCCAGTATTTCTTTGAAGGAACCCCTGATGATTCTGATATTAAACCAGGTTTGAGAACCCCTGCCTTTTAAAATGCAAATCAAGTTGTGTGTCTTCACACTTTAAAACCCTTTGTCAACAGAGAATAGTCTAACCCCTTAGCATTTAAGATCGTTCCCAAATGGCTCCACCACTTGTCCGGATAAGCTCAAGTTAGTCTTCCGTGTACACCCTCCAGCGACTCCATTTCCTGTCCAATTTTATGGACATATAACTGAAATGCTGCCATGTATAAGGTGTGCGGCGTAATGGTCTGAGTTGCTTATATTGTGAAATGATTACAGTCATATTTTTCATCTCCATGTGTTAACTAATACTTTGGAGAAGAAACCAAAATGTTTCCATTGTTTAAGATGCCCCTTGCACAACAGTACCTTCGCCCGCCTTCCCCGGTTCTCTCAGGCAGTGCTCGCTGCCCTCTGCACTGTGGATCCTCATCACCTGGCATGCACTCGATTATCTCATGTATCACTGTGTACCTACATGTTCCCCTCCTCCAAAACACTGGGTTACTTGAGGGTCGGGTTCATGCCTCATTCTTATTATCATATACAGTGCCTAAAATAGAGTGAGTACTCAGCATATGAATGAATGAAATTTATTATAAAAATTCCTTTTATGAACAGTAATAGCAGGGGTTCCAGAGTCTGACTACTTAGGTTTAAATGACAAGTCTGCCACTTACTAGCTTTGTCAGCCTGAGCAAGTTATTTAATGTCTCTAAGCCTCAATTTTGTTACCCATTAAGTGGGCATAATACTATTTCCTTCTTCATAGCCTTGTGAGAATTCAATGGGATACTGTTTGTGGTTAGTATACGACCTAATGCATAATACTCATTAATTACTATGTTAACTGGTAGGATTCTTATTACCTCCTAATGGTTTTGTTCCGGACATAACGATAGGTTTCCCCCATTATCTGACAGTAGAGCATTCCCATGAAACCTTTCTTAAGCTGAAATATGGTGCAAAGCAAAGAAGCAGTTACTTTAGGACGCATGTTGTTAATGGAGGCACAGAATAAATGGAGATAGAGCATAGATGTTTCTAGAGACAGCTCAAAGCTGTGGGGGCGTGGTGCTGAGATGCTTGGTATAGTTCCCTGGGAAGGAGCTTGGCGGGCCGCTCTTGCTGTTCAGGGTACTAGCAAGCTGCCTGTGTAAAAGTTTGCCGCAAAACAAAGGCTGAATGCTATTTTCTCTTTCGCCTTTATTTGTAAGAGGGAAAATCCTCTTTGGATTTCTTTGGTTAGAAAAAGCAGGAACTAATGTAGGCCTTTCCTAAAAGCAAAGTGGCGTAAACTTGTGAAGAGCGGGGACACCTAGATAAGTGTTATCTGTGACGGTGAAAGGGCTTGTGACACAGGTGAAGCACGGTCAGTGACGTTTGCGTTAGTCTGATCCAGTGGGTTGCGCCCGCCTGCTCCTTTCCCCCAAGGCCCGATTGGCTGACTCTGAGAAGGGAGTACACAGAATCGCTTGGGAGAAGATTGAAAGGCAAACAGAGCGTCTTGCATTTTGAAGGGAAATGCTACAGAAAGAGAGTGAGGTAACTGAGATTGTAGTGGGACAGAACTATTCTGAACCGTCTTACATGATTGTAAATAGAAAATATTGGAAACAGGGTGCTACCTCCCCCCAAATAATCTGCCATAAAATAACGAGAGTCTACCAAGGATAGAGACTGACACTGCTTTTCCTATTCTAAAGCACCTGAAATAAAAAGTTATATGCACACTAACACTTTATGGCTGTGGTCATCACCCAGAGGCATTCACCGAAACCAGATCCGCATCGCCTTCCTGCTCGCAGTCTGCCTGCAGAGGCTCGGGGAGTGAGTGGGAAGGCTAGAGGCGGAGAAAGTGAGGAGACAAAAGACAGAGAGCAAGCAAAGAGATCACTCATTTACTCTTCCTCATATTGCAGGCCCTAGAAGCACTGGGATCGTAAATTCCACCTGAGAATTGTGGCACTGTAAACAGCATTACTGAATTTTTTAGGTAAAATGAAGAATGACAGGCTGTGTGTCCTGTAATAATACCGGGCTTACTGTCTGTGCTCAGTGATTATAAACTGTTGTTGATTTCAGGAGGTTGGTGAGGATGAAGGATGGTGATTGTTAATGTCTGAGTCACCAATAGGAGAAAATCCTCCACTTCCAGCACTTAGGAACATTGTTTGGGATGATGCATTAAAATTTGTGCTAAATTCTGTTTGACCCAAATATAAATAATAATTCTCTCTTAATATTCAAGCTTGAGAACTTTAGTACTTACAGAAATTGAGTTCATAGGTTCTAGAAATGCAGTGTTACAGTATACTGGTTTAAAAATAATTCTTTTCATATTTAATTCCTATAAATATTTCAAAATTCACAGAAGAGGTAAGGACCAGAGGATAAAGGAGGGCCACTGTTATTCAGGTATGCAAGTGAAGCATATGACTGTTTTCTAGACGATATGTTTATGGTAATATAACATATGGGTAACATATGGAGAAAATTAGGTGGGAAGCTCTCTGGAGATAGATTAATGCAGCACCGCCAAGCAGATGTAAATCGCAGGGCCTTAGTCACCTACTGATGTCGCTCTTAGAATTACAGCCGCTTTACAATGGCTGAAAGTGAAGTGTTGTTTTTTTTTAAAGGTAAAATTGTTGTAGACACATATTTACATACAGTGTGCCTATTTTTGTCCTTGGTATTTAAAGACAGGGCTACTGGTTCTGACTACCGTTTGTGAAGACTGATGTAGCTAAAAGACAGCTAAGTGACTGATACCCTTTTTCCCTAGATTCATAGAAACCAGTGAGTCCGTTGCCTCCAATCGCGTTTTCCCACATAGTATTTCTCAATATGAGCTGTCTCATTGCTCGATTCCTGATCACAGATTCGTCTCAGCCTCTCTGTGTTCCCAGGATTTTTAACAGCTTGGTTGTATCATGTTGAATGGTCCTTCACTGAGTTCTTTAAAGAATTTCTAACACTCATCCGGCTTACGTTAATCCCATTTCAGGTCACCATAAAGCAGTTGTTTTCACATCTAATCGGTAGGTTTGCATAATCCGCAAGAAGCCCATTGTCAAGTGCACTCTCACAAGCTGGTAAATTTGCCATAGTCTGGGATTGTGTTATTTGTGCTTTTCTCTCATTGCTTGCTATTAGCTAGACCATTACTCTCAGGTGATACTGATGAAATTGCACAGGTAATCAGAAGTGGTCAGTTCAGGTCTCTAGCCATGTATTAGAAGGTTGGACATTTGTCACTTTGATCTTGACCTTGTTGCTACAGTGAGTGTGCACCCTGTCTGCCTGACTCAAAGGTCATGCTGGCCTTCTTGATTTGATTTTCTACTCTGTCAGTCAGCGCACCATTAGGCAGAGTGCTGCCAGCGACCCCTGTAATATCCATATTGCCAGCGAGCAATGTGTGGGGTTCTGCCAATGGGGACAAGTACGTGATCTCATGCTGTAATTCCGTTCAACTTATATTTATTGCACACATGCCATTTGCCCAGAATTACACATGGTGACACAGGATAGAAAGACATACAGGCACAGTTTCTACCTTTAAGGAGCTTACGGTATTACTGCATGATGATAAAAGTCCATCCCTTGATTAGGAGGGACAGATAAACTATGTTTTGGGGGTAAGCTTGGCAACACTTTGGCCGCTGGACTTAGTCTGCAGAAAGATCTGTACCCATGAGCAGTGTTTGTGCCCTTGCATTCTGAAAGCTCCCACACAGCCCACAGCAGCCCTTGACTGACTGTCTCACAGGCTTTTAATGATATTCAGAGTTGTTAAGTGGAGTTTCCCAGAAGACAAAAATCACAGTCTAATGCTGGCTTCTGAGCCCTTTATTCTTCTCTCAGAGAATCACTGCACACAATGGATTCAATAAGATGGGACTGATTTGCATCCCTGCTTCACCGATTGGAGACTGAGCTCCTCAGCCTGTTTATGTTCAGATGGTTATTGGATGTCTCACACACACATTGTATAATACTTTTATCACTGAGTTAATACACACTCTTTTGTGTTTTTAAATGGGAATATGGAGTTTTGCTAAATAATAGGAATTATTTATTACCCAAGTTTTATCTTGACTTCTTTTTTTTTTAATTTAAAAAACATTTTCCTGTGCTAGCTCTGCTCTGTTTTCTTCTCAGCCATTTTTCTTACCCATGGTTATTTTCAGTGATGAATTGTTTAATCTAATTTTTGTTCCTCTTTGACTTTTCTTTGCACTGCCTGTTAAACTCCTGCTAACCTGCTTAATATCAGACAAAAATAAAATAGAAGACAAATTCATGGTAAAGCGGATCATCTTGTTGCTGTTGTAATTTATAACCTGCAGAGTTTACCATTGTAAATATTTAGGAAAGTTGTCTTGCCACCCACCTCATATTTACACATGGGATTTGTTGGTCCAATGTTAAGTCAAAAGTCAATATGAAACAGGAAGGAAGGCTCTGATGTCTTGTCCCTTGGAAATGTTTTCAGAAAATTTCACAAGCAGCTCGCTGCACTGTGAAAATAATGGGCTGCTTAGCACATCTCTAGACTTCACCTACATCAGGGCCTTTGTGTAACACATCAGTCGCCCTTCTAATGTAGGAGCATCAATAGTTTCGCATTCAAGAAAAGTAGGACAAAAGAATACTTGTTAGATCTGCCAAGGTAGAGGGTGGCGCAAGGGGAGGAGGAATCGTTAGCCAGAAGGCAAAAGAAAAGCAACAGACTTAGAGGATTCTCAGCCTCTGGGAATAATTTTAGAAGAAATAAATGGTAAATTTATTTGACCCCATTCAGCCGTAAGTTGATTAATCTTGCCACACAAAACCAATAAATCTCAGTAAAGCATTTGTACTTTGACATTTCAAGCTAGTAAGAATTTGAACAGATTTAAGAGTATAAAATACACAGTTATATAAACATTGCAAGTAGAGAATGCTTTAATGAGAGATTATCAAAGATTGCATTTGAAAACTCAAGTTTATTTTCAAACTTATCCAGTAGTACAATTTAACCCAAACTCAAAGGAAATTATAAATGCAACTTTTCTTACTGGTTACCATGCTTTCAATAAGAGCATCAAAATGAGATTTCTTTGGAGCAGATGGAATACAGCAAAGTGACTGGTATAAATTACAATATTACTAATATGTGGGTGTCCATTGTATGACTGAGTGCTACGTTGAGAAGAGAATTCCCAATTAAGTTTCTGTGCGTTATTGAACTTTTATCTAAGGCAGTATCTGCAGTCCCACCCAGATTCTTCAAGATTTCTTGAACTTGCAAACAGCTCATGATTGATTACCAGGTGGTGTCTGAGTCCCTGACCCCTCCCCCACCCTCTCCGATTGCTCTCATGGTACCATCTTCGCGTCCCCTGCATTGCTCCTTCCTCTCTTCAGTCTGAATTATAGAGTGAGCTCTTGTGAGCGTGTTGGACACACTGGTGCTAGCATTTCTATTCAGATGTGTTACCTAACATCCCTCGTTGGCTTAGTCCTGTATGCCAGCTCACATCTTTTCATCCTGCAAAAGTGTCTAAGAAAAATAGTATATGATTCTGTTGGATATACCTTTTATTTTATCATTACTTCTAAAGTACTAGGATATAAAATGTTTTTAAGGCAAACCTTGAAAGCACATTCATCTTCTTTCTTAAAGACTTCTAACAATCACTGTGGAAAGTATTCTGTTACCACTGACAACACTTTTTAAAATGGATGGTACCCAACATTTTGAGATAAGGTATATATCTATATCTATATCTAATCTATATAAGGAGAGAGAGATATGTGTGTGTGCCTCTTTTATTTTAAAATCATTTTGATAATCAAGAGCATGATTTTATGTGCTTTAGTTTGGTTTTTGCAGGAAAGCTAACGCGAGTCAATAACATTTATACACCTCTGCTAAGTCTCCTGCCAATGTAAAAGGGACAGCAATTACTTTCAAATCAATGCTTAAGAGTCATTGATTTTTAAAGGCTGTTGTTCACACACACCAGCAGCCAAAGAATCTAAGCTGGCACACTTTGCATGTTCTGTAAGGAAATAGACATTTGAGTTGTATATAAAAACACCACTCCTGAATTAAACAGCACCTTGTATGTACAAAGGACAATAGAACAAAACATTATCTTGTTGGTCTACTGACCATTCTCTTCTGTGGATAGATGGCAAGGATAACCTCCTCAGAACAACTCATTTCCCAAACCACCTGACTTGAAGTTTACATTTCAGAACCAATTTTCTTTCTATTCACAGGAGTACTATGTTTTAGGCCAACATTTGGCACCTACCTTTTTTTTTTTTTTTTAAATACATTTTATTGATTTTTTTACAGAGAGGAAGGGAGAGGGATAGAGAGTTAGAAACATCGATGAGAGAGAAACATCGATCAGCTGCCTCCTGCACATTCCCTACTGGGAATGTGCCTGTAACCAAGGTACATGCCCTTGACCGGAATCGAACCTGGGACCCTTCAGTCCGCAGGCCGACGCTCTATCCACTGAGCCAAACCGGTTAGGGCAAGGCACCTACCTTTTTAACATGAATGCAGATACTTTACAGAGTACGTTAAAGCATGTGATAAAATGCGTATAAGTAGGGCAGTAGTTCAAAATGCATTTCGTACTTTTATAGGAAACACAATACATACTGAGAGATTCCAGCTCCTGAAACTCCTGCAGTCTGGAGCCCTCTGAAAGGCAATCAGAGCAATGCTGCATTTCACCCCCATTCCACCCCCCACCCAACCTCTTAAAGGGGACCTCAGGGCTGCCTTTCCCACATGGTGACTAAAGCCAGTCTGCATAACAAAGAGTGCGCAGTGAAAGAATGAGAAGAGAGTGAAATTAAGAAAACAAAATAGGAAAGCAAGTGAAAACAACAACAAAAAACCTCTCACTTTGGGAGTATGTACCTACTTTTGAAAAGAAACAACACCGTTGGTGAAGTTACGCTGCTTCAAAGAAATGTTGAAGGCATAACTGAGCTTTTCTTGTCTGCTTATTCTACCATACTATTTTAAAATTAAGAAAAAGATTCATTTAATTCACAGAAAATGTCCAGAAAATGTCTTGAATAAAAAACTAGAATTGTTCACTTTGAAATCTGCAATGCACTATATGTAGTTAAATGTCATTTGAGGTAGCATTTTTGCTTAATCTTCACTTTTAGATTATCCTACAATGACATAATTCTTTCCGCAACACCTAGATTTGTCATGGAAAGTGGAAGAGATAAAGCAAATCTAATTATTGAGAAAAAAATGTTGGCTGCCACAGAGACACACACAGTTTTTCGGGTCTCACAGTGTACGCCCGTGATGTCAGCAGACAGGCTGTACTTAGGGACTCCTGAGTGCCTGTCACATGGCAGCACAGTGGCAGACCCTTGCCTTCAAGCGCAGTCACCATCCTCATCTCACTGTAACAACCCAGACCTCTTCCTGTATATAATTCCTATGTGAAACCGAATACGTGGGGTATGACTTCACACCCTTGCCTCCTCTCCCCCAGCCCCATTTTTTTTTTTTTTAAGTTTCTTAAGTAAAAAATGTAGTGGTCAATGTCAGACAGTTAAGGAGAGCTATATCCTGGAATAGGTCACCGATTTTTAACTTTTAGCACTACCTCACACTTTGCAAAAGGAGGAAGAGCAAATTAAGATGAAACTCCACAGCAGAATCAAAGACAAGTGGTAAAAAGTCAGAAATAGAATGAGATACAGTTCAGTGACTATATTTTAAATGTTTTGAGGGACAGGGTATTGTTCAAAGTCTATACACTTAACCACAAATCTCTCATGTATATGAAATAATTAGGAAGACAAGAACACATTTAGAGTTTCCATTTCTTTGCGTTTCAGTTAACTTACCAGGAAACCTCTTAAGTCACATTATCTTAGATGTAATTTAAGTGACTGTTCATTGTTGGTAAGTCAATAGTAGTGATATGTGGGCTGATCGGTGAGGGCTGAATTTTGAGCGGACAGTGAAACTGGTAGAATGCCTAATGTCAACATCTCCCAAGTTCTATCTCATTCTTTGCCTATTGAATTCTATTTCTGTGCCTCAGTGCTGGTAATCCAAATGACAGTCAAGTGTTTTCATAACTCAAATACTCAAATCCGAAAACCAAGATTTCTTTAAAGTGTCTTGGCCAAGGCCACAGTGCTAGACTTCAAACTTGTATCTTCTGATTCTAAATCCCATCCTTTCGTTACTGCTGCCTTCTCCTGGCTTCGGATGCTGTTCTGTTTTCTCTCTTGCAACCACTTACCTCTTCATTTTCAGCTTTCCCAATAGCCAGGACCTTACACCCTGTTTCGAGAATCCCCGGGTTATGTCCACCATCAACATTGAGCTAGACATTCTTTATATTTTTAGCAGACTCTTTGCTTTTGATGGTGATAGATTTTTAGGCTTAGAAGTGATTTGGATTCTAAACACTGTTTCAGAGATAGTTTATGAGGTTCCCCCCCCCCCCGTGCTATTCTTTCTAGTTCCTCTTTAATCTTATTTTAACAGTTATCTCTTATTTTGAAATAAATCATGTTCAATTTGAATATTTTAAGATTGTCTTTGATTCTTAAAAACCTTTTCACCATATGCTAAAGGAGAAAAAAGACTGTCTTAGTCCAATGACTTGAGATACGATAATGCTTTCAAAACAAATCAAATTTATTTTATTAAATACATTTGGGGTTGAGAGTTCAGTAGACAACAGTCAGCACTTTATTGCAAACCATTTAATGGAACTGCATAAAACAGATTAAGTAGTAAAGAGCACTCTCCTGTTCCTCACAGTAATTCCACCTGCTGCTAGCCACATGGCAGTCATTAAAATATCCAATTTCATTGTATTCATAGAAAGTTTAAAACATAAATATACTCCTTAAATGTAGTCCTTTTAAAAAAAATGACTATTAGCTAATATTGCTATTCAAAAGATAGATTATACCAATGAGACTATTCCATTAGATCTTTCATGAAGTCATAAACTTTCTGTTCTCATGAACAATTTATTCCGCGAAAGTGCACTGATGCTTCTGAGATGCCAGGTAATCTGCGAAGTGCTGAAGGAGACATTGGAAAGCGCTGGGTAGACAGCGTTCCGCTGAGGAGCAAAGACCAGGGTCTTCAGCACGTGCGCCTCTCTCCGTCGGCAACAGCTCGCCCGCAGGATTTGTTAAAATGCAGACTCCTGGACCCCACCTCAGACCTGCCGAATCATGCATGATCCGCAGGTAGGATCCAGGAATCCACACTTTTAAAGAAGTTATCCAGTTGTTCTGTAGATCATTACTGTGAGTGGCCCTTGTATATTGAGATGACAGACACAAAAAGAAATAAGTATATCGCCAAGTGATAATTACTCTAATAGAATTGGCATTCATTAATACTTTACGTTTATATTTCTAATGGATGTAAAATGTGAACATGTGACCTATCCTATGGAGTGAGTACAGGGATAAATATTTATCTAGAATTCCTTGCCGTAGGTGTCTTTAAATTTTAACAGAAATTAATTAAACATATTGTTCCAGAGATTCTGTGTTGTGCACTATAAATGTCAGCATGAAGTCTTGTTTACAAGGAGAAGGAATAAATGTGCTGTGCAATAAAGTAGACACATACCTGTTTCAGTTACTCACAACAATCTCTTTAACAGAAATAGCTAAGAAAATGCCACAAAGGTATGGGTTTCTTACACATTTCATAGCAAAAACAGTATCAAGTGACTATTTGGGGTTGGCGCCGCTGCCTGGTCTGTTTCAGAGTGCAGCTGGTGAAGTCTCAAAAGTGCCCATCCCTTGAGCTTTACTGTTCAGTTCAGCCAATCGCTCAGCTCAGCTACCAGTGGTGGTTTGCAAAAGCTGGCCACAAAGGCTGAATAAATAGTCCCAAGGAAAACATGTCATTATTTACTTCTACCCAGCACTACAAAACGATAGAACTACATTCCAAAAGGTGCTTGATCAGTCAATAGAAAATGTCAAGGTAGAACATACTGGCAAAGCTTTTCAAAAAAGGACATAGCTTTCCAGTACTTACTAATAAAGCACTAATTCCTATAAATCAGTCACCCTTTCTAGAGAAGCATGCAGTGACAGTTTGTTCTGTAGGTCATAATCATGTAAAATAGGTGACACAGTGAAGTGAAATGCTGGGTCTCCTGTTCACGTCACTTTTTTCTTTTGTGTTTATTCATTTAACAAACGCTCCTTGAATGACAGGGCCAGGTGCTGTCCTCGATATGAGGTCACAGCCTAGTGTAAACACATAGTCACTCCTGCCACTTGAGTTTGTATACATGTTGGAATATAATCCATACAAACATGAACTGACCCAGAAATAAAATAGTTCTCAAGGTAATTTACAATATTCTAGGACAGTAAAGAATAGGGTGGGGGTGTAGCTACTTTACACAGAAATATCAGAGAAGGCTACTCTTAGAAGGAAGTATCTAAGCCCCAACCTGAAAGTTGAAAAGAAGCCAGCCACAAGAAGGGGAAACTGAGGAAACAACAGCCACGAAGGCCCTCCGCAGAGAGGGAATTTGGTGAGTTAAAGACGCTGAAGAAAAACCAGTATGACAGGAGTGACAGGGAGAATGCACAAGGGGTCAAATAAGTAGGTCCTATGTAGGTAGTGGCAGTGCACTTGGCTTTTATTCTAGCTGCAGTGAAAAGCCATTGAAGGAGTACTATGCAGAGAAATATGATCAGAAATTGATTTTTAAGTTTAATTTGGCTGCTGTATGCAGAATGGATTGGAGAGGGGGTAGAAGAATGACCCCTCAGCTGCTGTGCTGCAAGCAGGGACGATGGTAGCCATGGGAGGTGGGTGAAAGGGAATGGCTTCCAGGTATATTTCAGAGGTGGAATAAACAAACTTTGCTGATAGAATGGCTTTTCTCCTGGAATTTTCATGAAGTGGTTAAAGCTATATTTTGGGGGAAGAATTCGATGTATAAATCCAGGCTTTGGTGGTATAGAAATATAGGAAAATGGAGAATAAAAATTTCACCGCTGCTAGCTCCCAGCTCCCGTCCCTTCTTCAGTCCAGACTCTCTCCTCTTTCGGGTGGTGATCATCACAGGAACACTTTGCCTTTGTACACACACAGACGGGGCAGCGGTGGAGCAGCCTCTCTCCCACAGCCTGTCTCTCCGTGGTCCCGCTCACAAAGCCCTGGGGGCCCTGCAGTTGTATCAGCAAATGTTTCTTGGAACCATTACATTTCATAGGTATATGATTCCAACTCCTATTTTTGCCTTTTACACCATGTTCTTATTTTCAGTAAATCAACATTTCAGATTGAGAGTAAAATCCAGCAAAATCTGCTGAAGCACGTAGAAACTCAAAAATCAGAAAAATGTACATATTTAAAATATTTTCATTTTATTGGCATACACTTATATACCCCATCAGAGTTAAATATTGTTTTTATAATAATTTTAATATGTTTTCCCACTGAGTAGTAGTAAAAGTAATTTCAGAGCCTCCAGGTTAATTTATCAGCTTTAATAATGCCAAACGAACGGGGCTCATTCTAAGTAACGCGACTGGAGCAGGACAAGAAGCGTCAGGGAAAACCAGAGCCCGTAGCATAATTAGATTTAGGCTTTCAGAGGCATTTGGCTGCATACCCTCCACCCTACCCCGAAGGAAATAAGGACAAGCCCTTTAAAAAGGAATTCTCTCAAGACTTCCATATTGTGCCCGTTTAGTCTCCCGGTGTTCAATATTGACAGCGAGTTTCTTTTTAGCACCCACATGGCAAGTTCTCTTGAGGTAGAGAGAGATTTCACCTTCCATTGCCCTGCGCGATTGCCCCTTACGGAGCTGTGTGAAGCAGGTACATGGTACAGGGACATGCTCGGGCCGCAGGGCTTAGATATTTACATCTACACCAGGAGATAGTTTTCTTTCTTCTGTTGTCAGTGTATGTGTGTGTGTGTGGGGAGGGGGGGAGGGGCGGGGATGAGGGCGGCAAACAGAAAACCTGCTTTAGCAAGAAATTCTTCCAGAGAAGTCATTAGGAAATACGTAACTTCTGTTTTAAGAGCACGTTTGGAACAGATGCTGCATCTCTCGTGGTGCCGACTGCATCATCGCGGGCAGGTCCAGGGCTGCGCAACAGAGATTAGGCATAAGTGTCCTTTGCTCTCTTAGAAATAATACATCAAGTATTAATCCTGTTAAAACCACTGCCTCTTGCTCTCCAGTCTCTGTCTTTCCCATAAAATAAAATCCTGAAACTATTTACCAGTGACCGAAAAGTGCAAACAAAGTGCCTTCCTTAACCCAGAGCCGATGCGATCACTCAGCAGTAGTAGCAGTTGTCGGTTTTTAGTGGGTAAAATTAAAATGCGATATTTCCGAATGCAACATAGCCTCTTCAAAAGGAATAGCTAAGAATATTTTTGGGAAGGTCATTCTTAGCTGACTTTTTAAAAATCAAAGTAGCTTTTTGTCTCTTAGAATAAATCCTAGAGCCAAAGTCTCTTAAATAAATAAAGGTTTAAAAGAATAAATGTTTCACAACAAAGGTGGGGACGGATTGCTATGGTATATGTGTTTTCCTGCGAAACTAGTCACAGGCTCCCCCACTCCTCTTTCATCCCTGTGTCTCTTTCTGTGTGTCTAAAAGCTGCTTCTTTTGTCCAGATTATAAGATGTACCCATGTTTGGTATACCAGCACTCAACGAGCGTTTGTATTTTCTTATGTTAATTATTATTTAGAATTTTCTTTGTTATGGGAGAGAGGAACTATCGAATAATCTCTTTTTCCAGGGCAGCCTTCATATTTTTAAAGGTTCGGTAGATGGATGGTAAGAAATTAATCACTTTATAATATAATTGCCATCCTTAAAATATTTGGATATTTAATATCTAAATGGCAAATACGATTCGTTATAAGAACAGGTAAATTTAAAAGAGTAACTGAGAATGTGCTATGAAAAAAACTGCGCACCTTCTTCATTCTTGCTCCTTAACTTCTTGGAAAAGATGGAGAACACCAATCAGCATGTGTCAGGAAAAGGCTGGTTATGTTGAGTGTCAGTTATCATCGTAATTGTTTTTTAATTGAAGGTTTTTTTCCCTAAAAAGAATACTGTTTTTGAAATTGAAGAATGTGTTGTTGTTTTTTCAGAAGAAAAATTACTCTGTTCGTGAAAAATGTAACCTTGTGATAGATAATTCTTATATTCTCAGTTTTATTTACTGGAGAATCGTTATGTGTTTACAGTTGAAGTCTTATGAGAGCTTAACTGGAGAAATTCTCTTACCGTAGGTATGTTTTCATTTACACATTTGGCTCATAATCTTTTATATAAAAGGCAGTGATTGTTCTTAGCTGCTGGGCAAATGGGATGCTCAAAATTCAAAGTCTTTAATATTTTCCAAAAGGCCCTAAGAACTCGCTTGCTTCTCTCCAAAATGTGGGTAACATATTCTGGAGTAGGAGTTACAGTTGCATTTTTTTCTCTCAAAGGGCCGATTGCCTACAGCATGGGAGGTGGCTCTGAGCTGTTATTTAACTACTAGGGGCCCGGTGCACAAAAATTTGTGCACTCAGGGTGGAGGGAGTCCCTCAGCCCGGCCTGTGCCCTCTGACAGTCTGGGACCCCTCAGTGGATGTCCTATGATGGCCCCAGTCTGCCAGGCGCCTTTTGTGTGTGT
>PVJC01004918.1:0-61390 GCA_004026665.1 Murina feae
GTCCTGTTCCTTTTTCTCTAGTCTACATCTCTCCCTTTTTCCCACTTTTCCATCCTCACTCTTTTCTCCTAGGGGCATTGTATGAACAATATTGTTGAGATCAATGTATAGCCTATAGTAAGATGGCTACTTCAAAGAGACCAATTTGATTTGGGTAAGCCAGTGCTAATAAGTTGGTATAATATTAGCTTTCTTCCATTATAGATACATTTAATATAAAAATCTCATTAAATGCAGGGGCAAAGTATACATCCCAATAGAAGCACAAATTTCCTATAAATATTGTACTAAAAGTTGCCCCTAAATGATATATTTCTTGATTAGTCATGCTGTGTCTCATCAGTAGAACGAAATCTGTAAGCATTTGTGTCTACTCTTGTTTCTATGCCAAAAAAATAGGTAAGTAAATATTTTGTTTGAGGGCAAAGTCAATAGGCTAACAATGCATTCTTTATTCATCTAACTTAATCAAAACTTGTAATCAGTGAACAAGAATCATTTACCTTAAAACAGGAAAAAAGCAAAACAAGACTTGAGTCTAGGTTGAATGACTCATGCAAGAACTTCCTGGTTTTGCTCTGTGCTTTATGAAGTAATTTCAGAATATGTAATTATTTTAAATATTTTATAATCTACAGTGACTTTTTAATAAGAGTTTCTAATTATCCAATACAAATTCTAGAAAGATTTGCCAAATAGGTACTATACATGTGATGAGTTGTTGGTCATCCGAAAGCTTGTGAAGAAACCCTCATTCCTAAAAATTGAGCCCTCATAGATTTGATACTGGCTGTAATTTTTCACTTGAGACATTTCCTTTTATATCTTCAACTCCACTTTTCGTAAATCAAGATACATAACTATACAAACCATCACATACTCTAAAATAAAAGAAATAAAGGTGCCTACACCTTTGTAACTGTACTACATCAAGCACAGTACATGATGCACCAAAATATTAAGCTACTTAGTCAATTTTAGAATAAAAATGATGCATTTTTAGTTCTCCTTTTTCTCCACTCTCTCACCCCCTACTGTACTCCCATTTCTGAAAATTTATGAGATCTTGTATACACTGACAACAGAGGGAAAAGCTATTATTAGCACAATGAGAACAATCTTTTTAAAAATTTTCTTGAGATGATGCTTTCATATCAATCAGGAGCTCATTCATTCTTATATATCCAAAGGATAGGACCCTAACTATGTATTTGTACTTTAACATTTCCTATTTAGAAGGGACAGAGAAATTTTTTACACTAGTTGTATTGTGAATGCTCAGCTCCCCAATTACATAGCAAAGTGTGGAAACTTGAATCCATATAAGAATGTAACATAAAATCCAGATAAAAAGCTCCACAAGTTGCAAATACTTGTACTGACCAGAGGAATTAAAGGGTCAGTGGGAATGAGGCTCTTGCGACATCTTCAGAAAATGAATTTTCTAAGACTCGCGTGGGAGGATGGAATATGGAAACAGGGTTTATTGACATGGAGTTACATTTCTTGGCTTCCACAGTCCCTGGACCCGTAAGCCAGTCCTAAAAGAGGGGCCTCTGGGAGTTCAGCAGTTGACACTGGCTGTAATTTTTCATGTTGTAGCTGGGTGTGGTTCAGCATTCAGGCCAGATTAAAGTCCATTACTCCATGTGTGGAACCCAATATGGCCATGCACCATATAAGCACAGGGGAGGGTGTCCCAGCAACAAGAGGCCCAAGAAGGCCCAGTGCATTGGATACAAGACAGAAAGAGAAGCTTCTTTGTCTAGAAGTTTATATATTTAGATTTCGAGGGCTTGCCATGGGCATACTCAGCCTGGCCAATTACCTATTTCAAGTTGTGATTGAGGGGCAAGCATTTCTCCATGTCACTCAGATCTTACTGGGCATGCCTCTGAACTGTCTTTGTCTAGTCCCTTCCCTTATCAATGAACAGGGAACAGATCTGGAGTGTTAAATGCCTATACTATTTGCTCTCTCCTTTCACTCATTTCCTGATAAGTAACAACCAGGTTATTACAATGGCATCAGTTCCATCCCCACAGATCTGAAGAATAACATTGCAAAATTACTAAGATTGTTTCATTGTTTATAAGCATCTAGAAATTCCACAGATTGGGTCTATCTTGGGCTTTGACAGGTGTCCCCACAATTCTTTTCACAAAAATGTTGTGGTCCAATCTAATTAAATCAATATTTTACAGTACTTTATTTTTTCAAAAAACTTGGTTCTTGTCCCCCAGGGCACAATTCCTTTAAGTAACTGTGGTATTTGTGCAAGATTTGCTGGGTAGCAGAGCACATGCTTCAAGTTTATTAAATTTATCTTGAAACCAGGAATTGTTTTTATGTCACAAGTCAGCCCACAGTCAACACTGTTAGCATCGTAGATGGTTACAGTTAAAGGCTTTCAAAATGATCTAAATCTTTCTGGTTCAAATCTCTCATTTAATAGATGGGAAATTAGTTCCTGAAATGTTATTATGCTTTCCCAGGACAACACATTGAGAAACAAAAGCAAAAGAAACCAAAAAAATAAATAAACCCACAAAATCTCTCTTGTTATGATTCACTCAAGGCACTTCACAAAGTTTTGCCAATTAGAATAATTGTGCTAGCCACAGTAATTGCTTCAGGAATGCTTCATTACAACAATAACCCATATAAAACCCACAAGAGATCCTTTTATTCCTAATGCTGGAGTTAAATGACTGGTGGTCATAGTACTAATGGCAGCCATGTGGACACTTTGAGGGACCAAGCCACTTGAATAAAGCTGAACAGAAAGGTACTTATTAAAAAAAAAAAAAATATATATATATATATATATATATATATATATATATATATATATATATATATATATATTATTGATTTAAGAGAGGAAGGGAGGGAGAAAGAGAGTCACTGACCGGCTGCCTCTTGCACATCCTCCGCTTGGGAGGGATCAAACTCACAACCCGGGCATGTGCCTTGCCTGGGAATCAAACCATGACCTTTTTGATCATAGGTAGATGCTCAACCACTGTGCCTCCTCCTGATATTTCACTGATGATTTCAGCTATGTCAACAGATATCTTTCTTCTCTTACTAATGTGTGAATTTTTCATTAGTTTAAGTAAGTTTGAGTTGAGTTTCTGTCATGTGGAAAGTGTCCTAATACATGATACAACATAAGTTTCTCAATTATTAGACTAATGTAAGACTTCTAGGTCTTTCTAATACATGAACAGTGTTTGAAAGAATGTTTTGTGTAGAAGTCTTTCTTTGTATTTCAGAATTATTTCCCTCAGAGAGATAGAAAAGAGACTTTTCAATAATAAAATTCTTAAATATGTGAGATTCTTAAATATGGAATTAGTGGACTAAGATAAATGGCTATTTTTAAGGCTCTTAATACTCATTTCCCAATAACCTTCTAAAAATGAGTAGGCTTTATTTCTATTGCAACACTATAGGCTCATATTTTTTTATGCACATTTTGCTAGAATAGGATACTATCACTTAAAAAATTGTATGTAGTCTGAAGCAAATTTGGTACCTCATTTTCAGAAAGGAAAGTTAATTTTTGAACTGGTTCTTTAGATTTCTTTAGGATGGGTGATATGAAAGTCACAGCAAAAGCATTCTAAGAAGATGAGGCAAAGTCTCTAATTTTACAACCGAAGTATCCATAACGTGAGGGAGAGGCAGAGAGAGTCCATCTAGGATAGAGTGAGGTGTAGCAGAGATCAATGAAATCCACCAGAAATAGACATCTCTTGGAAAACAAATTTTATGTTTAAAAGTTAACTGACATTTGATTTCTACTTTGTATCACAACGACATATATTTGTGATCTGAAAGTAGTAATTCAACTTTTTCTTAATACTTTTGCTTCAAATTATATATATTCAAAAATTATGAATAGTTCCGTTTGAGAACATCAAACAGAAGAGACTACATAATGAGCTATGTTGAAATATAGAAATAATATAAACCCACTCAAGAAGCAGCGGAAAGATGTCTTTTGGAATCTAGGCACTTCAAAGAGCAAATAAGTTAGAATTCAGTATTCTTTGTCATGACCAAGTTTGCATCCTGGTGGAATAAAGATCTATTATGTAATTAGTAACAAGCCCTAATTGAATAAGGATAGCCAAATTGTAGGGTTACCACAGTGTTTTCTAGATGTACATTTCCTTCTGTAATTGTCAGTGGAATTCCTTTAAAACCATAAATGGCAGCTTTGCCTGTTGACAAGAGAAGATAAAATTAGTGGCAGAGATGTGAGAGAAGATGTGGTCACTGACAATTTTAAACATATGTTGTGGGTAGCACAAAATCTGTGGAATAGGTTAAGAATAATCTTCCGCAATTTAAAGGGTAGGAGTCTTAAATTAAGCCTCTATAAAACATGCTTAAAATTGCTAAGTATAATATCAGAACAAGGCTCAGAAACTCCTGGTTGTTGTTGATACTGTTTTTAATCCTGTTATAGACCTCATCCTACAGAATTGAATTATTTAACTATGGAAAAGTAAGCACATCCCTAATCCTATCATCTTTATTCTAGAAGTGAATTTTTCTTGGTGATCAATTTAGTTTCTGTTGAAATATTCTTTTTGTGGCATTGTCACAGCACGTAAATATCATGAACAGAAGATGTTGTCCTTCTATAGGGAACAGAACCTAGGCATTACCTGATCTAAGCTGGTGTATTGTGCCATTTGAATAAATTAGTAATGCTGTGCTTTCTGGGAAAAGAAACAGAGGTTTCTGTCATTTCTAAAATGTAATTTTAAAAACCTCATTTAAAGAAAGCTCAGGATGGTTACTTTTCTTTCCCAGATGCACTGACTTACTGAGTAGGATCTTGCTCTGATAATTCTACACTGAATAATACTCATACTAATACCCTGATCATCCTCAAACAATAACCATTGTCATGGCAACTACCTATCATGGGAAAACAAACAGTGCAAATGAGCTTCTTCCATAGCTTTAATTATGCAAACAGAAAATTGAAAGAGTACATTTTAAGGAGTCAGCTTCCTATTTAAGTATTGACTAAAGTAAATGACTCAAGCAGCTCTCCCTATCTGACTGGTGAGATGTTGAGATGTTAACATGATTAGGTCTCTAGATTTGTGTTGACATTCAATACAAGAAACAATTTAAAATTTCAGCTTATTACATTTTAATTTTTTACTTTGAAGCACAGTAATGGAGTCCAATTCAGTTGTTTTAGTAAATTATTTTGATTGCTGTTTTCTGAATTCAGTACATGTGAATATTAGTAAGTAAGCACTATGAAGTTTTAACTGTTGATTGTTCACTTCTAATACAGTCCATTTGAGAGTTAAACATGAAAAGTTAGGGCTATTATTCCAGACTTATTTATTAATTTAATTTATATTATCAAAGGACCTGAAATGTGTTCTGGGTGCTAGTTAGGGTACTCAAGTGAAAATCAGGCATTTATCCTTTTCAAACTTAGACTCAATAGAAGACATAAGATATAACAACTAATTACAAGGTGATCTGGGCTATGTATACATCACTGGTATGAGTGTGGTGAATGGACCATATTCAAGGACATGCTCTATGCTATCAACATGAGATCTTGCAGATTGGGTTAAAGGTTCACCGTGGAGAGAAGATGGAAATTAAGAAAGAAAAGACATTAAGGAGGCTAGTGATAGGCTCATTAGAGGGCACTTTGAATCCACATGAATGACATGGATCATCACAAATCAGTACATAGAAGGTTGTTTCTTCTTCTTATTCCAATGGAGATTTTTTAGAGGGGTCCAGAAAATTAGAAAATGTAAAAAATATGATATTCCTAAAGAAATAAAATGAGCCCTGACCGGTTTGGCTCAGTGGATAGAGCGTTGGCCTGCAGACTCAAGGGTCCCAGGTTCAATTCCAGTCAAAGGCATGTACCTTGGTTGCAGGAACATCTTCAGTGAGGAGTGTGCAGGAGGCTGCTGATCGATGTTTCTCTCTCATCGATGTTTCTAACTCTCTATCCCTCTCCCTTTGTCTCTATAAAAAATCAATAAAATATATTCTTAAAAAAGAAATTAAATGAGCCCTAGCCAGTTTGGCTCTGTGGTTAGAGCATTGCACTGCCTACTGAAGGGTTATGGGCTCAATTATGGTCAAGGGCATGTACCTCAGTTGCAGGCTCGGTCCCTGGCCATGGTCAGTGCATCTGCAGGAGACAACCAATCTCACATGAATGTTTTTTTCTGTCTGTCTCTCCCCCTTCCTTCCACTCTCTCTTAAACAAAAGAAATCAATGGAAAAAATATCCCCAGGGAGAGGATTAACAATAAAAGAAAGAAGGGAGGGAGGGAGGGAGGGAGGGAGGGAGAAGAAAATGAGAATGAAATCACAGCTAGCATTTCAAGTACTGATGTCATAACTCTCTTTAGAAATCTGAGCAACTAAAAGTAATGACAGGTAACATACACACACAAGAATCAGGATGAAAAGACACAATAATGGCATTTGAAAGGAAGTGTTTATAATCTGCCTGATTGGATAGGTGCTAGGATCTAGGCTTTTCTAATAATGATTACAAAACCAGCATTAGAGAGGTGAGGGATAGTAGGAACGGAGGACTTGGCTGAATGTGTCACTCCTCTAAAAGCAGAAGATGTATGTAGTAAATGTTTAACTTTTCTTGGAAAGTAACAGGGACATTGAAAAAACAGTTGTTTTGGGGGTAATTCTGATAACCATGGTGAAAATGATTAGATGTGTAGATGTGAAGAAACTCTTAGTAGAAAAGAATTATGTTATATTGGAGAAACATTTAGCAAAGAAGAAATTATTGAATTTTATTAGAAGATATTTTCATCTTTTTGAAAAGACATTTGTGAAAATATAAAGCATAAAAGGTAATTATGTTCTGATGAGGGAGATCTTAAAAAGGGAATTTTGTTCAAGTGTTTAGAAATTTGATAAAATTGACTTGTCATTATTAAGTATACATAATCTATTGCAAAGGTGAGTTTTGAATTGAGATCATATTTTAAAAAAACAACAACAACATACAAACTAACCTAAAGTTGAAAGGAATTAAATGTAGTTTAGAAAATATGGGAGGTGCTTGAATAAAGAGTGTCTAGAAGGCGAAAGACAAAATAATTTGATATTTTCTTAGGATGATATGAACAAGAAAGTATTTTGAACTCCTGTTTTACCTGAGAAGAGGAACAAACCTTGGATGGGTATATTGCCTGTGGAAAGATGGCATATTACTACCAAATGGGGAAAACAAAGCAGAGCAAGTTGACAATGATTTTCAAAGCCAGAAGAGGAGAGAGTATTTAATTTCAAATGAGGCTCAAGAGGAGGGAGTGTTAGCACAATGTCAAGCCCATCCATTAACTCTTCTGTGACCAGAAGCTTTTAAGGACTCACCGGAGATATGGAGGAGACTTGGCAGTAATCTCTGAAAGAATCCTGGAGAAGTGGTACAGAAGGTTGGGGGTAGGAAAATGTGCATATGTTGACAAAGAGAGAGCGTGCATTATTAATGACATTTCGGTAAGCTTGATGCTGTT
Organism: Murina feae; assembly: GCA_004026665.1. Lineage (NCBI taxonomy): Eukaryota > Metazoa > Chordata > Mammalia > Chiroptera > Vespertilionidae > Murina > Murina feae. The sequence continues at coordinate 7,560 of PVJC01004918.1, forward strand.
TCCTGTTGACCTTCTCATTCCATTTATTAATATGTGGTTGGTACACTTTTGAAAAGAAGACCATGATCACTATATGTTTACATGGAGAAAAGGCTGCAGTCGTAATGGCATTTGGAGATCAGGCTTTGGGAGGCAGTTAGGGTTAGGTGAGCTCATGAGAGTAAAGCCCCTGTGATAAGATTTGTGCCCTTATAAGAATATGAGGGAAAGACCAGACCCCTCTCTCTTTCCACCCAGTGAAGATACAGCAAGAAGACAACTATCGGAAAACCAGGGAAAATGCCTTAACCAGATACTCATTCCCTCAGCACCTTGAACTTGGACTCTCCAACCTCCAGAACCATGAGAAATAAAATTTGTTGTGCAAGCTACTCAGTCTATAGCCCAAACTAAGACAACACTGTTATAGTTTTTTCTTTATATGTCTGTATCCCCACTAAACTGCAAATAAAACTGTTCCTATTCATATATTTAGTCTTCATATATGGTGCATTGCCCAGATCTAAGTGTTCCCTGGATATTTTTGAATGAATAAATAAATGAATGAAGACTGGAAATGCTGTCTTACCGAAGAGGAAGTTGATTCATTCTCTGTTGCCACAAACGAGATAATGTTGAAAAGTGAGAAAATAACTACAGTTTTGTTTTTAAAGCAATTACTGTGCACTAAGAACTTTGAGGGCTATATTGTTACCTCCCTTCTACAAATGAGGAAACTCCAGCTTAAGAAAGGCTAAGCTGCTTGTAGGAAGTGGAAAGTTTAGGATTTGAGAGCATGGTGCCTATATTCAGACATTCAATGCTTAGCAATTGGTCTTCTTTTCTATGGTACTTATTGGCATGCAAAGAAGGATTTTCAGAATAATTAAGGTTTCCAGGAAATTATTAGACTTCCTTAGCATGTCCCCAAGAAAAATTAGAAGACTAGTAGACATTGGTGTTTCTATTTTGATAGCCGCCAGCAAGATTGAAAAAAAAAAAAAGAATATAGAAATCTATGAGTTTAAATTAGCAAAGTATTTATTCTATACTAAGCACATGTTAGCTAAATAGGAAGAAAGCCCTGTATAGCATAGATTTTAAATCAATACAACTTTGGCATTAGATGCTTCCAGGGGTGGTAGACTTGCAGATAGAGTTCACATTCAAGCGCTAGAAACATTTTCTCTCTAAAGTATCAACCTTTATCTAATAAATATCAAGGGGAGAATATCCTTAAGGTAAAATTAAACTAAAAATAAAGTGAAATCAATCATAAAAGCAGCCAGAATAGTCATTCTCATGGCATCTGGCTCAATCTCTGATGTCAATATTGCACAAGTATCAATTAGTTATCATCATTTCCAGAAAGACTGCATAGGAAGTTGAGTTTTAATAGGAAAAGCCCTGAGGGGGGAAAATGCTCATACTGAAATCATATATGGAATGAAGATATCAGGAATTTTTACTAAGTCTTATATTTGGGGTGAAAAGGGGGTGTTAAGTATATTTTTTCCAGTTAAATGTTACTTTCAATATCCAATAGTGAATGTCTGAGTGTTACATTATAAATCTTGTCAAACTTATTGATGCTGCTCAAAAACCAAGAGGGATTCTAGCGCCTTGCTACTCAAAGTATGATCTAGACCGGCAGCCGTGATATTCCCGAGAGCTTGTTTGGAATGCAAACTTGTAGACCAGAGGCCAGATACAGGAACTCAAAAATCTGCATTTGGGGAAGATCCCAAGTTAGTTAAGAACAGAAGAGATTGAAAGGCACTGTTTAGATCCTGACTCAGGATCTCTACTTTCTTCCCTTTCTGTCTAGAATTGTTTATATTATAGTAGAGGCCCAGTGCATGAATTCGTGCAAGGGTGGGGCTCCTTGGCCTGGCTGGCAATTGAGACCTATAGGGGCCTGCTTGCCCATTTTCAATTGGGGTTGTGGGAGGGGCAGCTGGAGGTTGGTCAGCCATGGGAGGTTGGCTGTGGGAGCACACTGACCACCAGTAGGCAGCTCCTACATTAGGCATCTACCCCCTGGTGGTCAGTGCACATCATAGTGACTGATTAATTGGTCATTCTCGTTCCAGTCATTCTGTTGTTTGGTCACTTAGGTTTTTATGTATATAGATAGGTTTTCCCTACCATTGACAGATTTCTCCCCTTACTTTTAAAAATGAGTTCATTGGAAACAATATTCAATTGCTTTGAGTTATACTTAACTGTGGTGGGCTCTTAGGGAAGGTGCATGAATGGCACATAGATCTCTTAGTCTGCTGATGTTCACCCATTCACTCTTTTCAAATGCCTATTTTGAGGTCAGATCTGGGGCCAGGTACACATATAGACATAAACCTAAGATAAACATACAACAAAGTGAAAAGTTATAAAACTGCAGCATACATTTCTTTGGTGTGATGAGTCATGTTTGGCAGTTTTCACAAACTCCTTTTGTCTTCTTCCTACAGTTAGAGTAAGCTTCAATGCCAGGAGGAATGAAGTCACTGCTCTGGCAAGAAGTATGATCTGCATTATGACTCAGAACTCAGCAGCAAATGGTCCTTCTCTAATACCTCTGTAGCCTTGAGCTGGCTGTGCCATCTGTATCAGTCACATGTTACTGTGTAACAAGCACAGCAAACATAATTTATTAGTTCCTGACTCAGTGAGTAAACAATTGGGACTGGTCTCAGTTGAGCTATTCTATTTATCTTGCCTGGGTTCACCACTGCAGTCATCTTATGAATCATACGCGGAGTTGATTGAGGCCTTATCCATGTCTGCCTTTTGGCTAGGGTGAATAAGCTACATGTCTTCATCAGGCTCTCTCAAGCTTTTTTACACAGCAACTGGGTTCTAAAAATAGTGAGTCCCAATGAAAAAAAGCACGTTTCAAACTTCTGTGTGAATCATGCTTGCTAATATTTCATTAGCTAAAGTGAGTCACAAGGCCATGTCTAGATTGAAGTGGTAAAGATATAGATTCTGTCACTTGCTAACAGATGCTATAAAACGCTAGTCTTTCCCCCCCCCTTCAGTATACCACACCATCTCTCTAGTCCATAAGAATGAATAGCTTTTACAAACTCGTTCCTCTTTTGATGTAAGTATTTTTCTGTTAATCAGAAAAGGAGCCCACATTAGTGGAACTATTAAGGGTCAGAGATGTCATAAGAGATGGCATAAGGCCATGGGATATGGTGAGAGACAGAAGGCTCGACTTTGAGCAGGATTAGGAATGGACATGTTTATTTACTCTGAACGTCCACTTCCTGTTTTCAGTCTGAGAAATCTGTATTTGCGAGTGGAACTCTATTCTGTCTTGTTTATTTCACTTCTGTTACATCAATAAAATCTGCACCTGTTTGTTCTGGCATTGAGAGCAGCTGTCTGCTCTGTGGCAATATTTCCCACCTGGGTGGCCGAACTGTCTCTCAGTGGCAGACACCTTTGTTAGTGTTGGTGGGAAATCAGCAGTTTTGCTAATTTGGGTGCTTCCCTTTGGACTTTTGGAAATAGGACAGAGAATGAAGTGCTGGACTTCCAAATGAATGCTGTGAGGAGTTTCCTTAGACACACACAATGAACGAGGCACGTGAGCATCAAAGTGGGGGCAGATGATGCACTATCTGAAGAGGCATTAATAATTTATGTGAGCCCTAACCGGTTTAGCTCAGTGGATAAAGCTTCAGTCTGCGGACTGAAGGATCCCAGGTTCGATTCCAGTCAAGGGCACGTACCTTGGTTGCGGGCACATCCCAGTGGGTGTGCAGGAGACAGCTGATCGATGTGTCTCTTTCATCGATGTTTCTAACTCTCTATCCCTCTCTGTAAAAAAATCAAAATGTATTAAAAAATAATTTATGTGAATTGTGAGGTAGAAAGGATAATAGATACCAAGAGACCTTGATTGTGTCACAGTAAACATGTGAGCAAAACCTTCCTTGTTTGTATGATGGAAAAATAACTGATGTATGTGAATAAATTAAGATATCATCTTCCCATGTTGGATTCTTTGTACCTGAGATTTTATATATACTAGTACATATATAATAATATGTAACTATAATATATGATTATACATTATACATAAACACCTAATTATATATACACATAGTGTCTCCCCAAATTGTATACACACACGTTGAATAATTATGAAGGTATTTATAAAACACATTTTTATTAAAATACATTTATTTAAATACATTTCATTTTCAAAATTGAGCTATCAGCTACTAAGGAAATTACAAGAGAAAAACCTTCATCTTTTATATTTACCCACTTGTTTGTGACGTCCTATGCTCTTCACTTCTTATAGATCAGATTTTCTTTCTGGTGTCATTTATCACGGTTACTTATAAGAAGTCAATAATCATTTATATCCCTGTGATATCTGAACCTAGTTCTCATGCTTTCTCTTCAAATTATGTTTTTATTTTCCCCTTTTAGTGTGCCTTGTAATTTTCCCTTGTTAGCTAGACATGGTGTATGGGGTGAAAGAAGCCTCTGTGAATAGACCACAAGTAATGAGGTGGACAGGTGTCAGGGAGGAGAAGTGGTCTATAGCCCTATAAATAGGTCTCAGTTTTGTAGAGAACCTGGACTGTGAGCCTCAGCAGTGCCCCTCATTTTTCTTCACCCCCCTTAGGTGGGTCAGGAAGGGTAGAGTTGGCTAGAGTTGGTTATTTCCCTTTCCCAAAGTCAGTTAAGCCCTGGTTAGCTAGTCTTTTCTTGGGGCAGGACTTGTTACAAACAGAATGCTCTGATGTATTTTAAAATGGTTCGTTGTCCCCTCCACCTGCCAGAGCAGGATGGGATTTTCCCCTGATTTCACATGAGAAACTCCACAAACTCCTAGAGGCAGAACACTTAGGAGAATGAGGGCCCATGACTGGCTTCCCCTAGATTTTGACCTCTCCAATTTGTCTATGCTTCACCTCCAGCAGTTTGTCTATTCCTGCTCAGGTTTTCCTAACCCCAGCACTGAGTTCTGCAGAAGTTCCTGCTGTGGATTTCAGCTTTGTCCCACTGAAAATGTAGAATGGTTCATCCAGTACACTTGGAGTCATTCACATTGCTCAAAGTTACAGACCTTGCAAAAGTTCTAATTGTTCAATCCTGTTCTGTCAGGTATAATGATCTCTGGCTGTTCTGAGTGAAAGAGTTGGAATATAGAGCAGGCCCTCAAATATCGCCATTTCATTCATCATCGTTTCACTATAATATTGATGAGATGCCACAGGAACTTAATGTTTGTTTATATCAATTAGCTTATGACAAAATTGGTTCCATTATACATCCTTTCACTGTGACCATTGGATATGCTTACATACATTCATACAAGTCCTTTGGTTGATCTCTCACCCACCTCCCTCCTACTCTTCCCTGGCTTCCCTCTGAGGTTTGACAGTCTGTTTGATGTTTCTATGTCTCTGGATCTATTTTTGTTCATCGTTTTACATTGTTCACTATCTTCCACAAAAGAGTGAGATCATGTGATATTTATCTTTTTCTAACTGCTTTATTTCACTTAGCATAATGCTACCCAGGTCCATTCATGCTGTTGCGAATGGTAAGAGTTCTTTCTTTTTCACAGCAGCATTTGTTTTACAGTATTCCATTGGATAGATGTACCATAGGTTTTTTAATCCACTCATCTGCTGATGGGTACTTAGGCTATTTCCAAATCTTAGCTATTGTAAATTATGCTGCTATGAACATAGGGGTGCATATGTCCTTTCTGATTGGTGTATCTGGTTTCTTGGGATATAGTATTCCCAGAAGTGGGGTTACTGGGTTGAATGGGAGTTCCCATTTTAATTTTCTGAGGAAATTCTATACTGTTTTCCACAGTGGCTATACCAGTCTGCATTCCCACCACCAGTGCACGAGGGTTCCTTTTTCTCCACATCCTCGCCAGCACTTTTATTGGTTGTTGATTTGTTGATGATAGCCATTCTGTTATATACTGAGACCAGATTTGGGAAGAATAAAATTTTATAATAATAAATTTACTAATTTATTCATCTATTTATTCACAGAGTATAGTGATATTGTGTTCCCAACTTTATACATTACACTGTAGCTAAGAATATATTTTATTCGGGGCAGAGTTTAATATTTCCAGGACACTGCACTGATTTCTCATTCAAATGCGGTTAACCCATTCCAACAGGATCAGTTTTACTGCACAGGTCAGGTGTGCCCCTAGCTGCAAAACAAAATGATAGATTTGAAATCAGTTTTATTTTTTGAAAAAGTCCATGTCTGATAAAACAAAAGCAATTCCTGTATACCTCTGGGATTTACAAAAAGCAAAAAACAAATGCAGGCTCTATTATTGCTTTATGGGTATATTTTGATAATTTTGTAAATATAATTGTACTACTAGTATAAAACCTGTGTACTCAAATGACTAATGGGATCCAGTCAGAATTATATTTTCAAATAAAGCACATGAGTCTTTCCTTTTGCCTTGTTGCTTCAGAGAGAGTCGAATGGGTTACCAGCAACTCTGCTGGAGCCAGCTGAGGAAATCTGGCCAGGGTTCTCATTTTTGCCATGTCTGCTGAAACAGACTCAGTCTGATCTGAAACTATGGCCTCTATGCCAGTGTTTCCATCAGTACGTGAAGGATATAGGTTTTTAATTAAGTCGGACTAGGTGAACTTCCATGAATAGGTCATTCAAAACATCCACCTGACTGCAGAATGCTCTCTCTTTGTACATAAAATACAATAAAATAAAACAAAACTCACGAGTGGTGGCTTTGAGGAATAGAGAAGGAGGCAAATGTGAACAAAAAACTCAGGGCACTTGGTTCTCATAAAGATAATTTGAGAGGAAAAAACACACACTTGAGAAATATTCCAGTGAAGAATTTAGGATGACCCAGAATATCTAGTTTTGATAAGATGAGTTGAGAGACAAACATATAGATTTGTAAATGGACTACACCTTCTTTATGGAAAAAGAATCCTAAGGATTTTTCTTAGAATCCTGTTGCTTTAAATCACGAGACTGGCTTGCCACCATTATGGATACTCAGTTTTAGTGTTACACCACTTTGCTTTCATATCCCCAAGACTCCACTCCACATCTGAATATAGCTACTCAGACTGAGGCATTGGAAACTTCCCACAGGAATAGTTCCCTCTGTTCATATCTTGCTGGATAATATGGCAGGTTTATCCCTTACTACATCCACTATTATTTTTTGGTTCTCATTATTATACCTTTAATTCTATCTTGCCCATTTATTTCTAATTCTTTATAACTTCTTTCCCCAGTTAAAAACTATTATCTCCCTTTTATTATAATTCCCCCCCCCATCATCTTTTATTATCTCTTATTTTAGTACTTGGCTTTCCCTCTTTGATATCTTTTAGTTTGAACACCAGGTAATTTGACCCTTTTTGTTAATTCTTTGACTTACCATGGATCCATTATCTATTCTTCTCTTTTTCCATCTTTCATCTTTTTCTATATATTGAAATTCATACAATTGTATGGTTTAGCTGTAGCCAGCAGGGTGATGAGCTGTGGAGAGCTGTCTGAAGTTGAACAAACAGGCTTTTATGATAAAAGGTCACAGTAGAGCACGCATGAGGTTAAAAAAAAAAAGCATCTATTATAGGATTTAGAGACTTGAATGTGCATGACATGATTCCTAAAAAAAAGAGGGAAAAATACATTGAGTAGGTAATGACATCATGACAAGAGGAAAGCACTATTTATCTCATCAAAGTCTAGTGAAGTTAAAAGCTAAATCACATAAAGCATTTGTTTCAAATAGTTTGTGGAAGGTTAGATCAGAAAATCAGCATTTGAAGTCCGCAAGCATACAGCTTAAGTAAGCACTGGGTGTTGAAAATAGCAGCTGACCTGGGAGGCAGCAGATTTCACCACTTTTTTAACCTTTTATTTTGACTTTTATTTTTTCCTTTATAAAAAGGAATTAGTAGACCTTATTGCAAAGTTTTAGGTCCTACTGTCATACTTATATGTGGCAAAGTCTGGAAGAAGGATTTACAGGTTTTTACTCATATGTTCTTGAGCTGAGATGTAGTCAAATGCAAATCGGGGCTATTTACTACTATCCTCAACTGCTTCGATAGTCCTATGTTATTTGTTGTTGTTGTTTGTTTTTAAAATATGTTTTATTGATTTTGGAGAGGGAGAGAAAGAGAAACATTGTTGTGAAAGAGAAACATTGATTGGCTGCCTCCTGCATGCACTCAGACCTGGGATGGAACCCACAGCCTGGGCATGTGCCCTGACCAGGAATTGAATCAACAACCTTTCAGAACATGGGCTGATGCTCAACCAACGGAGCCACACTGGCCAGATCAATAGTCATTTTTTTAAAAAAGACTTTACACACTTATGCATTTCATAAAAAAAACCATGGGGCATAAAATGACAAATTATTATGGGGGGAAAAGTAAGTCCTACCAGGAATCTTAATGTATACTCAGGAATTCTACTTCTAGAAATGTTTACAAAGAAAAAAAAGCCCAAATACAGGGGAAATGACTATGCAAAGATGTTCAGTGCAGTGCCTGCTTAAAATAAGGACATGTTTGAAATGATGTAACTATCTAATAGTAAGGAATGGTTAAATACATTAAAATCAATGGTTATGATTGACATGAAGCATGTTTGAGAAGCTTTCCAACATAAAAAAAAATGCTGTATTACAGATTTAGACAAAAAACATGTTTAACCATATGTAAAAAATATATTTTAACTGTTCAAATGCTTAGAGAGAAAACAAATGGAAAGATGCAAATCAACATATTATAATTGTTTTGTTGACCTCGATGGGTGTAGGTACTTCTGTATTCTCTAAATTTTCTATTATAATATACTAGGGGCCCAGTGCACCAAAATTTGTGCACTCGGGAGGTCCCTCAGCCTGACCTGTGCCCTCTCGCAGTCTGGGACCCCTCTGGGGATGTCCACCTGCTGGTGTGCCTGGTCAGCCTGGGTGAGGGGCTGGTGGCTGTTTACAGGCTGGCCAAGCCTCCCAGTGTGGATCCTCACCCCATTGGGGTGTGGCCAGCTTGGGTGACAGGCTGAGGTCCGTTTTCAGGCTGCCCACAGCCCCTTTAGGTTTTGGGTCACTACTGGGGTACCTGGCCAGCCTGGGTGAGGGGCTGATGGCTGTTTGCAGGCTGGCCAAGCTTCCCAGTGGGATTCCTCACCCCATTGGGGTGTGGCCAGCCTGGGTGTGGGCCTGAGAGCCATTTTCAGGCTTTCAGGCTGCCCATAGTCCTTTCAGGTTTTGGGTCTCCACTGGGGTACCTGGCTAGCCTGGGTAAGGGGATGATGACTATTTGCAGGCTGGCCAAGCCCCCCAGTGGGGACCCTTACCCCATTGGGGTGTGGCCAGTGTGGGTGACAGGCTGAGGGGTGTTTTCAGACTTTCAGGCTACCCACAGCTCCCATTGACGCAATGTCCCAGCAAGGCTGGCTGGAAGCAGGTTTCTGGGGTTTGTTTATCTTCTATAATTGATACACTGTTTCTTTAAGGTGAGGCCTAGGCAGGTAACAAAACCTCCTCTCTGCTTCACCTTGTGGGTTCTATAATTGAGACACTGTTGTCCTTAGAAGTCAGGCCCAGCCTGCTGTTTGCTTCAACTCCGAGGCTTCTATGATTGAGACATTGTTGCAAATACGTTGTTGCCTGGAGCTGGGAGACACCTAGGGAGCCCGCAAACACTTTCATTCCTGCTGCAAAGGAAACTGCCTGTTTACTCAGCTTCATGAGTGCCGTCCTCCATGTTGGTTGGGTTAATTTGCATACAGCCACTCTGATTGGCTGGTGGGCGTGGCTTAGGCATCCCGAAGGTATGGTCAATTTGCATATCATGGTTTTATTAGATTAGATTTTTTTACATGATCACCCTAGGGCATGCTTAGAGACAGGAAGAGAGAGAGAGAGAGAGAGAGAGAGAGAGAGAGAGAGAGAGAGAGAGAGAGAGAGAAACATCGATCAGTTGCCTGCAATACATGCCCCTCACTGGGGATTGAACCCACAACCTAGGTTTGTGCCCTGTCCAGGAATCAAACCGGCAGCCTTTCAGTGCACAGGATGTTGCTCAGTCAGCTGAGCCACTCCAGCCAGGCATGCTTGTTAATTTTTAATGGAAGGAAGAGTAGCATATTCTTTTAATAAGTTTGATATATCTTCCTTCTGTGCAGCAGAACTATATTTCTGAAAGCCAAATGCTATGCCATGGGGATGTTTATGAGTTATAAATACAAAACCCAAACTAAATCAAACCAAACCAAATCCCCCAAAATTTTACTTTATCTATCTAAGGGATTATACTTATTGGCCTCAATTTTATTTTTATTTTTAGCATCTTACTGCCTATTTGGAAGTAATTGACATTTTTTTATCTGAAATTTTATTTACCTAATTGTGTGTCTGTAGGTCTTGCATTTCCCCTTTTTATTTCTCATGATATCTTGCTGCCTCCATATTACTTAACTTGCTGAAGTGTTTTTGTGGACAGCATGCTGTCTTCTTTGGACCTGTTGCTTACCCAGGTTAAAGAAATCTGGATGTTTCTTGTTTGTAATTTTCTTTCCTGAAAAACAAATCATTAGGTGCAGTGATGTACAAAAAACCAGTTGGGAGATGAGGGAGGAAGGGGAAAGCCTCTATTCCTATTACCCCAAGTCACACAGTAACATTGAAAATGAAATTTCAGGGATTTTTTTTGATTCTTATTTACTCTGATATTAACTGAAGTTATGGTTACCTTGGCAACCTTCTAAGCTACTGAACATCTAGGTAGGGAACAAAGCCGTTACTTCACTCTCTTCTACTCTGCCATGGAGTCAGGGAAAATTAAGTCATGCTAAGTATAGATCACATTCTCCATGCCTTTTGTAGGTGGCTACAGAGTAACATAATTTTTTCTGTCACACTCTTTTTCTCATGTCATTATTACTTTTCTTTTTAATTTTCTTAAATGGCACAACAACTCAAAAGAAGCAACCATATTAGAAAGATAGATTTTTCTAAGAGCAAAGGGAGAAAACACAAACTCATTGAGATGATATAAGATGCATTTCCAAGTTTCTTTAAAAATAATTGGGTTCACTACATTTAAAAATTCCTGTCAAATATTTCCTCATCATATTATTAATTTCAGCTCACTGACTTCTAGGAATGGGGAAAATAATTAGGTAGGAGAACCAGCTGGTGTTTTATAACCACCCTACTACAAGTTTGAATACACTACAGAGTTGAGAAGTGTCGATTGAACCACTACACCTTCTGAGCTAACATCAACTTCATGTGTAAAATGAAGGCGCTATCATATGTGGTGTAGAACCTAAGTTAATGGTCAGGATCATTAGCGTCCCACTACAATGGAAGCTTATTGAGGAGAGCTCTGAGTGCACAACCCAGCTTTAACCCAACTCAAGTTGTATCATTCCTCAGATTTTCTGAATCATAGTCTTCATTATAACAAGGTTTCCCCATGATATGAGATGCACAATATAAGTTGAGATACACTGGTGGAGATCCTAACACCATGGCTTGGCTCACGGTAAATGCTAGAAGTTGATTGTCCCTGTTTTCCTTCCATTGAACAGATAGGACTTTGCTTCAGAACAGATGGACTGTATTTTCAAGGCTGCATAAAATACCCAAGTGGCTATCCTTCCACTCCTCTTGTCATTGTGGATTCCTCATAGGGTTGGTGTAATGTTCTTTGCCATTGAACACTGGAATCTCACATTAACCCCAAAGTGTGCTTAATTAGTAAAATTATATGCATCATTATCTAATTCAAAGTGCTCAGCTTTTGGAGATATTTATAACACACTATATTCTAATCTAAACACTGAGAACCTGAGAGAGCATATTGGATATAGGAACTATTTTAAGTAATTTTGCATTTATTATTTCATTCAGTCCTCCTGAAATACATGTTCAAACCCGATGTACTAATCTAGATCTTCTGAAATCTACTGTAAGGGTGCTAGGCTTCTAGAACAGTTCTGAGATACTAGGCAGTCTTGATATATTTTCATGAATCTTTCTTACCCTCAGCTACTCTTCCACTCCCAGTCTCTCTATCATTCCAAACCTATAGTATTTTTAGCCATGATCTGTGGTCTGAGTATGACAAGCTTCCCTATTTCAGGGATGTCAGTGAATATACTTCTGCGTGTATGTGTGTATTTGTGTATGTACCCATACATGCGTATTTATACATGTAAACCATAATTTATTAAGCACTATCTATGAACAAGTTCTGTGCAGGGTATCTCCACTATGCACAATAATGATCTTCATTTCAAAAGTGAGTTTAAGAAGAGTAGGCAACCTGTCCAAGATTGCATAGGTAATGAGTGGCAAAGCTTAGATTTATACTCATATCGGACTTTAAAAGCTAGGTTTTCACTCATTGCCTCTGAAGGTGATTTAGTCCAACCATACACCTGATATTTATAGCCTATCTGCAACACCTGGCAAATGTTAAAATGGCATATCTTTTTAAAATGGAAATGGCGAGGTTCTCTACTTCTTCCCGAGACCTCTTGTTCTGAGCTTTGAAAGTTAAAGTATCAGAAAGTTGAAATCTTTTTAAAAAATAAATCTTACTTCCAATGAGAATGGTTCCAGTTCTGTCCTTTGAACTACATGGAACTTGTTTGCTTTTTCTTTGTTAGCAGTCCTTTTGTCTTCACAGAACTTTGGTGTGTGTGTGTGTGTGTGTGTGTGTGTGTGTGTGTGTGTGTGTGTGTGTTCTAGAATAACTGCCTCTGGGTTTTCATCTGGCCTTCAGATTGTATTTTCATTGTCTTCCCTTTGCCTATTCCTGCCTGCACACATCCTAAGTTAATATATTGGGGGTGATGTGCTCAGGGGACTCTTTCATATACTTTCCTCTAGGAACAGACACTATTATACCTCACATTCTGTGCAGCCACTGGCCCCAGAATGCTCATGTGACAAACTCATGGTCAAGAGTATTATCCTATATCCCTGACAATTGTGGTCAGTAAAAAAATATTTTTATATATAACTAAAACATGGCCAAACAGAATTCTTCTCAGAGATTGATTTGTGAGTGTTGGACAAAGAGAAGTGTTCTCTCTCAGCTGGAACAGCCCAGATGAGACTCTTGGTGGTCATATCATGCTCCCTGCCAGTGGAAAAGGAGAGGATAAGACCAACATGCAACATTGAGCAGTGAAAAGCAGAGATGAGAGATTGAAAACAGAGATTTGGTGACTCTGAGACCCTATTTTACATTCATTTAAAATTTTTTTAATGTTGACATAATTGCAGGTGTTACACATCTACTCCTTTGAGGTCAAGGTTCCAGGTATACTTTCTTCAGATTTGTAGGTTATCTGAGAATTCTTCTCAACTCTGGAAGCCAAAATGGAGTTTTCTTGCATATGGAGTTTCTGTCATTAACAAGGGAAAATATACTGTTAGATATATTCCATATTAAGGTGTGGGGTTTGGAACTGAAAATACTGGAAAAGCAAGCATGCCACCTCTCTTTCTTCACATAGTTATCCTACAGTATGACTTTTGATTTTTAGCAGCCATGTCAACACTACTGACCCATAAGATTGTTAACAAACAAAATGTCTACAAAATATCTACTCATTTGACATAGTAATGAATATATGTTCTTTTAGAGCTTTGATTCTGTAATCCAACATATTTGTTCTTTCTCCATGTTCATGTACTTTACAAATTTTGAAAACCTAAAGTTCCTATTTATAGTTTGGTGACCTTGGAAAAAAATTCCAATTTGGATGACATAAAATTTGCAGAATATGTGTCTCATTGTTCATTGTGAGGATGAAATTCATGTCAAGGGATTAGCACAAACTAGCACATAGTAGGTGCTGAAATGTGGTAGCTATTTCTTAAAACAAAGAAAGAAAAGAGAATTTCACTTCTGTAATAATTACTTTAAAAATTGTGCTTATTATTCACCTCAAGCTTGGAAGTATAAAGTTTGTATGTAGTTAATTCCTATCCTTTAGAAAATAAAAATAACACTTTTATTTACCGCTTTGTGCCACCAAGTCAATTTCTCCATGATGGTCAAACCAGTACAGTAATTTTAAACTTTTAGGAGTCTGAAATGTAGCCTCATTTAGCTCAATAAATGCTTTTCTATAATTCATTCAACTACCCAAAATGGGAAGTCTAATAATGTTCTAATAATGTTCATAATGCTTTTTTATAAGTCTGAACATCATTCTCAACACACACACACACACACACACACACACTATAGATATAATTTTATCAGTTGATAAAAGATATAATTTAGTTTGCAAATCTCAAGTTCACTTTATTATCCATGCTCTGAAAATTAGTATACATGCATCTGGGGTTATAAATGTCATTTCTTGCTTGTTCCCTATTTATTTCAGGAGTGAATCACTGGGCACCACCTACACTGTGTTCTCATATCAGACTTGCAGTCTTCCATAATAACAATCAGTTTCACAGGTTTATCTGTGTATTTGTTCTTCCTCTTCCCCATTCAATTTAATCATTTGATTGTGCCAGATAGAGTTTATACAAATAAATTCTTCTCTGCTCTTGTGAAGGCATACTGACTTAGAGGTGCCTATGTTCCTACTAAGTGGAATATGGTCAATATTATAACGAACCCCTTTTTTCTTAACAGTTCCTGCTTTGTTAGTACTTATTATAAACTATTGTTTTCAAGATAATTCACATTTTTGAGAGCTGAATCAAAAACTTGTGCCTTGTGTAATTGGAACTCAACAAGCCTTATGAAATTAGGGTTGAATGGAGGCATTGTCAATCCCTGTCTAGGCTTGTGGGTAGCCTCAGACATCTAAGCAACAGAAGCATTTAATTGCATAGGATACTTTGTTTAACAGGTTAAGCACATATTAGAGAGGTAATTAGGGAAAAATGAAATTCCAACCCATCATAAAGAAAGATTTTGATGACTTTCTCTTGCACATTAGACTATGTGGTTGTTTTGTCTTGTTTTTCTTCTTACCCATTCAGGTGGACTGAAGTTCAGGATAACTGCAAGTATCCCTCATAATTATTTTTCATGTATTGTAATCTTTTTGCTTCTCTGGTCTCATCTTCACTTTCCCATGTCACCCCCAACTCAGTTCATAAGTGGGCATAGGTATGATGCCACTCATTGCTATTGCTTGAAGATTTGGAAGATGACCTTTTTTTCTTTAAAATTTTGATATAGTTCAATGAAAGCATCAATGCATCATTATGTAGTATCATTATGTAGGACTTAATCTATAAATTGGTTAGAAAATAAGAAAAAAGGGGGTAGAAATGTTATCTGGGTATATTTCCCGCTTATGAAAATCTGGATCTAATTTTTAGAGTGAAAATGAAGAGCCAACACTAGGAAAAAAGGTATTTAAATTTCTAGCTCCCTTTATTTTTCAATATCTTTCATTGAATTCCGTCTGAATTCTTTCATTTTTACCTTTGTTTGTGAATGGATATTCTTTTTGTTCCATTTTCTGGTTACATACCCTGATTTGCCCCTTGAGAAGGTACCACTGTAGCATTCTCAGCCTATAGAATTCAGGTAAACATTGAATGGCTTCCCTCTGGCTATAGAGACTGGTGCAGGGATAAGCTTTTGACCCAAGTTGGTCCATTTAGACTTTAGAGCTTCTGATACACTGCGGCTTTTGATGAAGAGAACACAAAGGAGTATTATTTCTCATGCAGATGCTGAGAGATTGTAATACAAGGTAGGAGCTCTCGCCATCTATTTTGCTAGCAAGAGGAAGTATGCAGTCTAAAAACAAAGCCTGCACCTAGCACAGCATAGCTAAGAGATGAAGAGAGCAAGTCTTAGTCTTGATGAGGACTTTGGAGCACCTGGATTCAGCTGCTCCTGAAGCCATATCAATGAGAAGTTTTTGATGCATAATAAAGTACCATTTTTACTTTTTGTTTAAACCTGTGGAGATAGAAACTTTCCTGTCTCTTACATATGAAAGTCCTGCCTAATATATCATTTTCCTGCATAGTCATCGCTCCTTTTCCTTTTCCGAGCACTGAAAGCATATTATTTATCTGCTGTTTCCCACTTGTGGGGGTGGGGAAGCAGCCCTAACCAGTTTGGCTCAGTGGATAGAGTGTCAGTCTGTGAACTGAAGTGTCCCGATTCCGGTCAAGGGCATGTACCTTGGTTGCGGGCACATCCTCAGTAGGGGATGTGCAGGAGACAGTTGATCGATGTTTCTCTCTCTCATGGATGTTTCTAACTCTCTATCCCTCTCCCTTCTTCTCTGGGAAAAATCAATAAAAATATTTTTTATAAAAAACATACTTTTAGACCCTTTTGTCTCTATTGCCTCCCGTCATTAGCCTCATTTTCAGATCCCACTATTTTTTTTAAAAAAGGTACCACTATATTCACTGTGCCCTGAAGAGTGATTGACACAGTAGTACACACTCTTCCACATTTTGCTATTTCCTATATTGGAACTTTCCAATCACATACCCTTTAACTCATTATGTATTTCTTCAAATTTATTGGGATTGACCTGACTTACATATCCTTTTTCGAGTAGTTATGAAATCCAGTCCTATTACTCTAACATTTTAGTGCAATGTAAAACTAATGATAATTGGGAAGAAAATTAAAGCTGATGTCTTTAGTATGGGTGAGAAGGACTTCAGAAACTCAGTGTCTTAAATATCAAAAGTTGGCATCTTTACTTGCTAAGATCTTCACATCACTATTTAAAAATTGTAGCTCATTCAATTAAATTGTAGCTCACAGAAAGTATTGCAGTTTATTTATGTGTTTTTAAAATTTTAGATCTTGATAGTTATCCAATTGTTTGTTAACTATTCTTAATATCATAAATGACTCTTTTAAAATGTTTACTCAGTCTTTTTCTAGAGTCAGAATATCAGGATGCTTGTACTCACATCTCCCTTGGGACATCATATTCCTTTTCTCCTCCTCCTCCTGCTTTACCCTTCTGACCCCTTCCTCTCTTCTTGTTCTTCTTTTCTTCCTCCTCCTTTTCTGATTCTTTATCTGAAAGAGAGGATCTTTCTCACAAAGAGACATCCTTATATTTGCGTTGCGACACATTCCTTTTAAACACTGATGGTGTAACAGTGATACTTTTTCTACTCGTTTATTTTAATTTTTCTTAATTTGGATCTCATTGAGCTGTTATCATATACAAACAGCCTGGACCCTTGAGATGTTCTGGAATGAAGATAATTTGTAGACATTGTGACTGTTCATAGAGAATTTGATATACAACATTGATTCTTTACAATGTGATGAAGGTAATTGTAATGGGGGATACATAATAAAACTTGCCTCAACTAGAAAACTGTTCAGAGACACATGTTATTTTCATGGGTGCTTTTGGGAAGGGGCAGGCCATGTAAAGAACTTACATTGATATTAAAAAAATAAGAAATTACCAAATGAAAACCTTTAGGGAAACACGTTCAACTACCTATCTAAACTATATTTTCAACATTTTCCTCCAAGTGAGAATGTATTATTTTTTGATATCCACAAGCAGTTTGTCAAGTTAGTTAAAAAGGGTGAGGAGATATTAAGAAAGACACATTTTAATCCAGCCAGTGTGGCTCAGTGATTGAGCATCCACCTATGAACCAGGAGGTCATGGTTGGATTCCTGATCAGGGCACCTGTCCAGATTTTGGGCTAGATCCCCAGTAGGGGGCGTGCAAGAGACAGTCGATTGATGCTTCTCTCCCTCTTTCTTCTTTCCTGAAATCAATAAAAAATATATTTAAAAAAAGGTTAACACATTTTAAAAAGGGCAAATAATCCCTGCATTTTGTGTAAATTATGAAAGCAAAACAAGTTCAGAAATATGTACATGAAAGAAATGGAGAAATTAGTTGAGATTAATAGGGAAGGAAGTGTAATGCAGCCCCTGATGGGTAAAATGAATTCAGAGAGGAATCCAGAAGAAAGAGAAACACCAGAACATATTGTCTTTCTCTTCAACCACTGGAGAGATCCTGGGATCAACTGCTCTAATCCCTCTTCAGGACTGACGGACTTAGTCTCAGTTGCTGGTTTTATTGGCTGGTGACAGCTGTTAACTGTGAATCCTCTCCAGAAATTTTCCTAGGCTAGAAAGAGCTGTCTCTGCCTCACCCTAGAAACAGCCTATATCCAATGACTGGCTGATTTTTGAGGCTAGAGGCCCAGATTCCTGTTGCAAAGTGGGATAATACTGGAGGACTTTTGGCTTCCCCTTGCGGACAGCTGAGACATTCGTTGAAAATAAATCTCTCTCCACCCAGTTCTGCTTCCTTCCTGTCCCTTCCCTGCCACAGGTGCTGATCCCAAAAGTGTCTTCAAGTAAACTTCCTGCATGTTCATCTCCCCCTCAGAGACCCCTTCCTTGGAAACCTAACCTGCCACAACCTGTGAAATTATTTGTCTGGTTGCCAAAGTTTATTGAATAAATGCTATATGGAGGGGATCATATATGCACTCTACGTGGATCATTTAATTTGATCCTCCATTCATAAGGGAGATTCTAGGATCATCCCCAATTTTCAGTTCAGAAAACGGAGATGAAGTAAATTTAAATAATTTGTTTTTGGTCCACGGGTGGGGACTTGGGGTCCTGCACACTCTCCAGGGACTGCGGGAGGAGAGAGTTTCTAGCAAGGAGCTTATGAAAAAATTTAAGACTGTTGGCCCTAAAGGAGAATGAGGAGTCAGCATTCAGAGGGGGATGTAAAGTCTACTTTCAATAGGTATTTGTAACACTCTTTGAATTAGAATGGGAAAGGCAAATTTTCAAGGATAAAAGTTGAACAATAATGAATAAAAATATCTAATTTTGAGCCCTAATTTTGGAGCTTTTCATTCAATTTTGAAGCATATATCAGTTTATATTCTGAGGATGCTTCAGATGATGACTTGCAATAGATATATTAATTTTTATATAAATAATATAATTTTTTAATTACATATATTTAAGTAAAGTTTGAGGTAGCACTTAATCTAAGAGAATTCAGAATTTTAACTCTCATTTAACTAAGTACTGGTAAGTGCTAGAGGAGAAAAGATTTCCCCTTTGAAAAACAGTTTCCTTAATATGTTTATTTTTCTAAATATAATATGTAATCATGATTACCAACAGATGGAACTATAGAATCATAGTAACTATTAATGAGCTTTGTGTTTCCTTTTATTTGTTTTTTAAGCATGATGTAGTCATACTAGCAGCTCTATATTATTTTTAAACTTAATATTGAAATAGTTATTTTTACATTGCATGGGCACTTCATATACATTAGTGGCTTCATCATGCTCTACAGAGCAGATGTGTAACTTTAGCTTGACTGAAAAATGGCCCTCTGAAGCAAGGGGTCACTTAGGCAGTGCTACCTGGTGCTGCAGACCTAGTCTACACAAGACAACTGTACTTTATTTGATCACAGAATCAAAATGACAAGTCAGTAGAAACCAGAGAGCCTGTCAATCACTTTACAATGAACACTGTACCTGGGAGAGCAAGTGTGACCAATGAGCATGGATTCTGAGCCATCAGAGTTAGCTACGTGATGGTCACAATGGCCTCATGGCACTCACCTTGGTTAAATATTTGCCAAACAAGGAAAATGTCATTTCCTTGCTTAAAACCCCATAGTGGCTTACCATCACTGTTGTTATAAAGTATAACATCTGTTGAGATAACTTTGTCCTTACCCACTGCTGTTCCGTTTTCTACCTTTCCCACACAGCTCCATGCAATCCACACACTACCTTTTTTCAGTTAGTGGGGCTCACCAACCCCCTAGCAACATTATGGCCTTTGAAGATGCCATTCTCTTCACCAAGAATGCCATTTTCCCAATGTTTCCACCCCGTTATGTCAGTTCAATTCTTATTTGTCATTCACAGTTTCTTTAAAATGTCATGTTCGTAGAAGCTTCTCTGAAATACAGAAGACGATAGTTAAATTTGACTAATACTAAACTCCCTCAGAACTCAGGCCTCTTTTGGACACTTGTAATTGAGCCATTACATACAGTTATTTATTGATTAAATAGATACTTAAAAGTAAATTTGATGGGGTGATGCCATAAGCAGTGAGGACGTGAGGTCAAAGGACCATATCTCTCACATCTATCATGTGACTTCAGTACTGAACTCTGGACCTGGTACATATTAGATATGTGTTAAAATCACACAAGTTTCTTTGCTTTTTTCTCTTCTCTGTTTGCATTTTCATCTCCAACATTTCCCCCCTTTCCTTGCTAAGATGAATACACATACACAGGCAAACACAAACACATACACAGACACACAGACACACACATCAATTGTGTGTGTATATTTTTGAAAAAAATCTTCAGATTAATGTTCAAATTAAATTTTCATCTTAGAATAAAGAGACTTTTTAAGTTGACTCTATATAATCCTGTTTTAATTTAGAAATAGAGATTTTTATTTTCAAAATGTTAGGATATACCTCACAGTTTTCTTTTGTTACTTGAGTACTTACTTGGTCATTTCCAACATCTTTGGACAATTAAATTTAATTATTTTTTCTACTATACACAGTTCTGCAATTAGCTTATACCTATAAAACAAACACTTTTGTATTTTTTAATTAAGTTTATTTCTCAGGGTGGACCAAAGAAATGTTTATAAGAGATGAGTAAACCCTTTCTTTTTTAAAAAAAATATGTTTTGCCCTGATCAGTTTGGCTCAGTGGATAGAGTGTGAGCCTGCGGACTTAAGGGTCCCAGGTTCGATTCCGGTCAAGGGCATGTACCTTGGTTGTGGGCACATCCCCAGTAGGGGGTGTGCAGGAGGCAGCTGATCAATGTTTCTCTCTCACTGATGTTTCTAACTCTCTATCCCTCTCCCTTCCTTTCTGTAAAAAATCAATAAAATATATTTTTAAAAATTTTAAATAAAAAAATATATGTTTTTATTGGTTTCAGAGCGAGGAAGGCAGAGAAAGAGAGATGGAAATATCAATGGTGAGAGAGAGTCATTTATAGGCTGTCTCCTACACACCCCTACTAAGGGAATATGTGCCCTGACCGTGAATCGAACTGTGATCTACTGGTTCGTGTGTCAATGCTCAACAATAGAATCACACTGGCTGGGCTAGTAAAACCTTTCTAAGCTGAAATTTTTAGAATCACAATAATGTGACAATAGATATTGAATTAAAATATTTTGATATTTCAGATTTTTAAATTTATTGTGAAAACTCATGTACAAATAAAACTGTTACCAACCTAGAAACTGAGTGTGGCTACCTCGTTTTGGTTTTCTTTACTCTTTCAGTAAATGACAACATATTTAACCTTTTGAGAGAACTTAAATTTATGTTCCTGTAATCAATGCTGACACTGCTAAGAATGAGTCATTAAATGTGAAAGGAAGGCTAAAAGGAATAATGTTTGACCACCTGCCCTTTCCCAGTGCTACATTTAGACAAACTATATTTTTGGATATATAATATATTTAAATGACTAGGGTATAATAGAACCAAAGAAGATATTTGTCAATTGTTGGTATTATAAAAGCCTTTTGCATGCTTACAGAATCAACTTTGGTGACTGTAATGGAATATGGAGGAGATGGGAAGAGAGGAGAGTTTATTTAATGAAAGATTTCTAGTTATGTGAATGATCTGGCTTATTACATACCTCAATAAGAGAAACTGAGTTCAACATGGAAGGAAGAAACTACTTCATCCCCTCTTATAAATTTACTAGGGGCCCAGTGCACAAAAATTTGTGCTTTTGGGAGGTCCCTCAGCTCGGCTTGTGCCCTCTCACAGTCTGGGACACCTCTGGGGATGTCCACCTGCTGGCGTGCCTGGTCAGCCTGGGTGAGTGGCTGATGGCTGTTTGCAGGCTGGCCAAGCCCCCCAGTGTGGACCCTCACCCCATTGGGGTGTGACCAGCCTGGGTGACAGCTTGAGGGCCATTTTCAGGCTGCCTACAGCCCCTTCAGGTTTTGGGTCCCTACTGGGTTGCCTGGGCAGCCTGGGTGAGGAGCTGAGGGGCATTTTCAGGCTGTCCACAGTCCCTTCAGGTTTTGGGTCCCTACTGGGGTACTTGGCCAGCCTGAGTGAGGAGCTGATGGCTGTTTGCAGGCTGGCCAAGCCCCCCAGTGGGATCTCTCACCCCATTGGGGTGTGGCCCGACTGGGTGATGGACTGAGGGCTGTTTTCAGGCTTTCAGGCTGCCCACAGCTCCCATTGACCCAACATCCCAGCAAGGCTGGCTGGAAGCAGGTTTCTGGGGTTTATTTATCTTCTATAATTGATACACTGTTCCTTTAAGCCGAGGCCTAGGCAGGTAATTAAGCCTCCTGTCTGCTTCAACTCTATGGCTTCTATAATTGAAAGAATATTGCCTTAGTAGTCGTACCCAGGCTTACTGTTTGCTTCAGCTCCCAGGCTTCTATAATTGCAACAGTGTTGCAAGTACGTTGCCTGTAGCACAGAGAGGCCCAGCCGGCCAGCAGACAGCTTACTCCTGCTGCAAAGGAAGCTGCCTGTTTACTCTAGCTCTGTGACTACCGGCCTCCATCTTGGCTGGGTTAATTTGCATACAGCTGCTCTGATTGGCTGGTGGGCATGGCTTAGGCTTCCTGTAGCAATGGTCAATTTCAATATTACTCTTATTAGATTAGATGAGCTGCATGTACATGACATAATATTCTTAATTACATAGAACTTAACTAAAAATGGCATTTAATTAATCAGATTTTGTTTTCTCTGAGAGAATTCTACTTTAGGTAAAAAAAAAAAAGGACAACAAAGGTCAGCTAATTTAATAATACATGTATGATTTATATTGTTGAGTAGTAGTTTAGTCCTAAAGTATAGATACATACTACTTAAATATTTATGTATTTTGTAGTAGACATCTGGGTTGATGATTTATTTTTTGAAGAAATATTTTTGAATGCCTAAAATAGGCCAGATATTGGGATAAATACTTTGGCTTAAATGATAAGCCAAAATAGATATAACCTTTGTCCTCATAGAGTTATTATCTAGTGGAGGATGCAGACATGGAAAATATGTTTTCACTTTTAAAAATTAGGTAAATTGAAACTCAGATAATCATTAAATGGAAAGTTAAATAATGCTTTCAAGGGTGTGTAAGAGAGCCATTTGACCTAATTGCAGAGGTTGCAAAAAGCTTTTCCACAAAGGAGTAGAAGGGCAGTGAGATGAAGAATGATGCAATTATTAGTTTAAGAAAAAAAACACAACCGAATTTCTGAAGAGGTGAGCTTTAAAATTTGTTCTTTGATACTAATCTCTATATGAAAAATTAATATGACTAGAAGCACAGTCACTTTTAAAGTGGTAAAAGTACTCCCAACTGAAGAGTTTTGTTCCATCATTCTTTCAACAGATAATGATTGTCTAGTTGTAGCAAGAAATCATCTCAATTGTGGGAATTTGGTGATTAACAAGAAAGACAAAGTTTCTTAGCCTGTGCAGCTAAATGTCTAGTAGTCCAAAACAACTTACCCCATTATAACATAATTTTATCTATATAAAACCCTAATATGCAAATAGACCAAACAGCAAAACGACTGGTCACTGTGATGTGCACTGACCACCAAGGAGAAGGTACTCAATGTAGGAGCTGCCCCCAGCCTGCAGGACCCAGGCCAGCCAAGGCTGGTGCCAGCGGGGTGGGATGGGGGGTGGAGGAGGTCCTGGTTGTCCTGCCCATTGCCCCACAGATCAGCCCTGATCACTGACCAGGCCTAGGGACCCCACCCATGCACGAATTTCATGCATTGAGCCTCTACTATATTAATAAATGATGTGCCAAAGAGCTAGAAAGTGAATCTGACAGGAGGGGATTTCTTTTTTGCCTGTATGTATGTATGTATGCTATATGTATGTATATATGTATGTATGTATATATGTATGTATGTACCAGTATATTTGTGGTTTTGTATGTCACAATAATTTTAGGTATACTGTCAGGATATGTAGAAACAACTGACATTAAAGAAGAGACTTTATAATTGAGAAAGTTATATATTACAATGTAGGGAGGATCATATGGAGGCTAAACAGGGTTGAGCAATAATTGTAGGGCCCTGCACTGACATTTCATCTTCAGAGGCCAGGAGGCTTGGAATATGGCGAATGTAGAAGAGACTGTTAGGTGATGGGGCTCTAGGAGTCATAGGCAGAACTATATTGTACAAAGCCTTATTGGCTATGGTAAAGAGTATGCGTTTTATTTAGACCAAAGCATTTGGAAGGTTTTAAGCAAAAAAAAAAAAAAAAAAAAAAAGAATTAGTAGGTTCTAGCAATACTTGGGCTGTGAACTGATTGTGGTATCAATAATGGTGTTAGTGAGAGAGAAGTGATGAGATTCAGGGATATCGAGGATAGAAACTTACTGATGGATTGGGCTTTAGAGAGGAGGGAAAGGGGAAATAAGCAGAAGTAATAAGTTTTTAGTTTGGACAACTGGGCTAATTATAGTGTCATTACCAAGATGGCATATTTATTGACATTCTTATATGCCTTCCACCTTAACATTTGCTCACCTATCCATCCATTCTTTTTCTTTTTCAAATATCTTTTTATTGATTTCAGAGAGGAAGGGAGAGGGGGAGAAAGATAGAAACATCAATGATGAGAAAGAATCATTGATTGGCTGCCTCTTGCATGCCCCCTACTGGGGATCAAGCCCACAACCCAGGCATGTGCCCTTGACTGGAACCAAACCTGGGACTCTTCAGTCCACAGGCCAACCTCCATCCACTGAACCAAATTGGCTAGGACTCCATCCATTCATTTATTTTAATATTGAGTGCTTACTTTGTGTCTCATGAGAACCACTATACCATTGAAAGACAAAGACAAAAAAAGACAAACTAGATTGCCACCCTTTGGAAACTCCCATTTTAAAAAGAATCAGATGGATTGGAAAACAAATAAATACTTCTACAGACTAATGGGTGGGATGAAGGAACTAATGCAGGTCCTGTGGTAGAGAGTAAATCATGGTCCCTAAGTTAACCAGGATCATCAGTGAAGATACTGTGAAATGATACCTAAGCCAACATCCATAGACCTTAAGGAGCCAGGCATATACTAGTACAGAACCTGGGGATAGTTTTTGAATATTTTAATTCAGAATTTAAAAAAAAAATTCTTCTCTACCACATGAGACACCATGACTGGTAAGACTAGTTCTTTTTAGTGAATACTGTTGAGAATAAATTCACTGATATTGTTTCTACACACACACACACACACACATTAGAGCATTAACTTCTTTGATCTTCATTTCAAAGTACATTTTATATTCTTACTGATTTGAAAGATAACAGAGCCTGGTCAATGTGGCTCAGTGGTTGAGCATTGACCTATGAACCAAGAGGTCACGGTTCAATTTCTAGTCAGGGCACATGCCCCAGTTATGGGCTCAATTCTCTGTGGAGGGAGTTCAGGAAGCAGCCTATCAATGATTCTCTCTCATCATTGATGTTTCTATCTCCATCTTCCTCTTTCTTTCTCTCTGAAGTCAATTAAAAAACATTTTTTAAAAAAATAAAACAAGCCCTAGCCAGTTTTGCTCAGTGGATAGAGCATCAGCCTGATCCTGGTTTCAATTCCAGTTAAGGTCACATGCTTGGGTTGCTGGCTCAGTCCATAGTAGGGGGCATGCAGGAGGCAGCCAATCAATGATTTTCTCTCACTATTGATGTTTCTGTTTCTCTCTACCTCTCCCTTCCTCTCTGAAATCAGTTAAAAATATTCTTAACTCCCCCCAACCCTCCCCAGAGATCAACTGAAGGACTTGTATGCATGCATATAAGCATAATCACTGGGGGATAGGAAGGTCAGGAGAAGGTCCAGGGGGGAAAAAGGGATACATATGCAATAATCTTTGTTATATTTTAAGCAATTAAACAAAATTTTAAAAAATTCTTTAAAAAGATAACACAAAGCTACACTAAATTACATTTAAAAAATCCAAAATAGCCCTGACGGGTTTGGCTCAGTGGATAAAGCATTGGCCTGCAGACTGTAGAGTTCTAGGTTCTATTCTGGTCAAGGGCATGTACCTTGGTTGGAGGCACATTCCAAGTAGGTGGTGTGCAAGAGGCACCTGATGTTTCTCTCTCATCAATGTTTATAACTCTCTATCCCTCTCCCTTCTTCACTGTAAAAATTCAATAAAATATATTTTAAAAAAGAAGAAATCCAAATTGTAAACTCTGAAATTTCCTATAACTTCACTATTCCCTCTCTGAAATATATGTCGTGAACAGTTTTTGAATATTATTTTACCTTTTTGATATACATATCTAATCTGATAAAAGAGTAACATTGAAATTGACCATTTCTTCAGGACACCTAAGCCACACCCACCAGCCAATTAGAGTGGCTGTATGCAAATTAACCCAGCTAAGATGGAGGCTGGCAGTCACGGAGGTAGAGTAAACAGCAGGTTTCCGTTGCACCAGGAGTAAACTGTCTGCCTAGGCCGGCTGAGCCTCTCTCTCTGATCATGGCAACATAGTTGCAACATTATCTCAATTATAGAAGCCATGGAGCTGAAGTAAACAGGAGGCTTCTGTCACACCAGCAATGGAGGAAACTGCCTTCCTAGGCTGGCTGGGCCTTTCTCTGCTCCAGAAACATTCTTTCAATTATAGAAGCCACGGAACTGAAGTCAACAGGAGGCTTTGTTACCTACCTAGGCCTGGCTTAAAGTAACAGTGTATCAATTATAGAAGATAAATAAACCCCAGAAACTTGCTTCCAGTCAGTCTTGCTGGGACGTTGGGTCAATGGGAGCTGTGGGCATCCTGAAAGCCTGAAAATGCCCCTCAGCCCATCACCCAGGCTGCCCAGGCACCCCAGTAGGGACCCAAAACCTGAAGGGACAGTGGGCAGCCTGAAAATACTTCTCAGCCCCTCCCCCAGGCTGGCCACACCCCCATGGGGTGAGGGTTCCCACTGGGGGGGCTTTGCCAGCCTGCAAACAACCATCAGCTCCTCACTCTGGCTGGCCAGGCATGCCAGCAGGTGGACATCCTCTGAGGGGTCCCAGACTGAAAGTGCACAGGCCGGGCTGAGGGATACCCTGAGTGCACAAATTTTTGTGCACCGGGCCCCTAGTGTTTATAAATATATATAGTATTTGCTCCATTTTAACATAATGGTGCTGTATAATGCTAAGTATTTTTATTTTTTTATCATAAATATCATGGATAGCTTTCTTTGTGAACACATTGAAACTTTTCAGTTTTTCTAAAAACCACGTAAATAATCCATTCATTTATCTACCACTGTTATTTAATGATTTCTCTATTTAAGACTATGTAGGTGATTTCCATTTTCATCATTATTATGGAGTAGAGACATGCATGGACTAGTGCATGACATTTGTGCACTGGGTCGGGTGGTTCTTCTGCCTGGCCTGTGCCTTCTTACAGGCTGGGACCCTTTGGGGCATGTTCATCTACAGGCTTATGTGGGGAGTGGGCCTAAGGCTGCAGGCAGACATTCCCCAATAGGTCTTAACATTGCCTTGGAGACAGGAGAGGCTCCTGCCACCACCTCTGCTCTTGCCAGCTATGAGACTGGTATTAGGCTGAGCAGTGTTCCGCCTGTGGGAGCTCACTGACCACCAGGGGGCATCTCCTGCACTGAGAATCTGCCCCCTGGTGGTCAGTGCACATCATAGCCATCAGTTGTTCCACCTTTTAGTCAATTTGCATATTAGGGTTTTATTATATAGGATGATGAATGAAATGTCCTTAGCAATTATGGAGTGTTTCTAAAGAATTTAGATCAAAGGAATATGCATATTGTAAAATACCAGGTATTTTATGTTGCATTCCAAAAGTTTATACTATTCTCATTCACTGATATGAATGAAGCATGAGTATCCATTTACATATTCTGATTAGATTGCATATCAATATGTCTTTTGTATGTTCAGTTCTTTGATAACTAATAAATTTCATGTTGATGTTATTTCCCTTTTAACAAGCCAATTCCTCTTTCTAACTTTACTTTTAAACCTTATGACTTTTATGTCCTTTTGTCTCACAATTCTATATTTCTTTCTGAATTTCTTGTATTTTTATTATCCAAATACACCTCATATATGCAAAACCCTACAATAGCTTCAAAATTTAAAGGAGCTGTTGATATTCTCAACAGCAAACACAATTTAGGACATGAGAAAAACTTAATATGTGATGGGCTAGGATTTGTACAAGGACAAGAGAGAGAAGTAAAAGTGAACACTGTAGTCCTCTGCTAGTGACAGTGAGTTTTAGCAGTTCCCATTCGAAATCATACCCCAGACATGTCACAAAACAGGGTCAGCAGAAAATATATTTCACTGCTATTGGGTGGAGTACTTACATGTGTGTGTAATTTATTTAGTTTTTCCTATAAACAGGTGATGAGCTTTTTTTCTGAGTGTTCCATGATATATGAGTACATCCATATGTTTCAGGTTTCATCTATTCAGTCTACTTTAGGCCTTTTATCTTAAACTGGGACAACATGTTCTAGTAAAGAATAAACAAATTCATAAGCAATATATGATATTTTGGAAGTGTTGAAATCAGTATAAAACACTTGGAACTTCTGTGGAAGTTTGATTTTGGGGCAACACCACTGTTAGATATACCTAATATATTTGAGTAATTTTTATGTCACATACAGATAATAGGTTCCTAGATGTCTAATGCTGTTGTGTTTTTAACATTTTATCTTTATATCTCTACTTTTAATTTTTTTCTTTATGTCTTTAATGATTTTATTTATTTTTCTTTAATTTTGATGCATCCTGAATTTATAATGCTTTTCATCTTCCCCTTGCCTTACATTCTAAGTTATCTATTGAGTTTTTGTTTGTACCTTGTTGTCTGATGCACATTTAGCAATCCTCTTATTTTTTACTAATTTTATTCTCTTTTAGAATTCCTGTGTAATTAAGAAAGCAAGACACAGTATAGTTTGATCTATTTCAAAAAATTATGCTTTGTCATTGTGTAAACCACTATTTGTTTAGTCTTAGGAATATGCTTATTTAGGTTTTTCTGCTCTCTTATTTTGTGCCTTTGTTTTACATTGCCTAAGCTTACCTTTTTAATTTCTTAAATTTTAAAAAATGATCTTTAGCGGGTAGGGTGGTAAAACTTGTTTTTAATTATACAGGTGACAATATTTCTGTTTATTTAACAGATTGTTATGTTTCTATTAATCTAATTTCACATTAAAAACAACATTGTTATCTTTTGACTTTTCCAAAAAGAAAGATAGGGAATTTTGCACTTACAGGTTTGGAATTATGCAGTAGATTATCTTTTCATTCAAATACAAACTACTACTTTTAAAAAATGATTATTCAAGTTATTATGCCTTTTACTATCTGTCAATTTATTCAGTGCTCATGCAGCCCTGAAAAACTCATGTTTAAATTCATTATTTCAGTTATTTTCAGAATACCTGAGTAATATATTTAGAAAAAGAGCTTAGAGTGTGTGTGTGTGTATATATATATATATATATATACACACACACACACACACACACACACATATATATTTTGAGAAATTTATATAACTATGTTTTTTCTTTTATTTCCATATATGAATGATTATAGAATGGCTTAAAATTTTAGATGTAATAAGATCTTTTCCTAAAACTATTCTAATATTTTTCTTTCAGTGCAAATCAGAAAGACCTCTCTGTGTTTAAAGCTCTCTCATATTTCCCAATGGCCAAAGCTGAAACAGTTGGGAAAATAAAATTAATGACAGCAATATAGGATTATATTCCATAGAAGAAAATGAATATCTAAGCTTCCATGCTGATATAAGTAAAGAATTGAGAATAAGGGATAGCCCTCTCATATATGAAATTTGATAGAAAGTGTAGTAAGAATGAGGGAAATATAAACTCTCATTAGAACTTTATAGTAATCACTAGAGGCCCGGTGCACAAAATTTGTGCATGGGGGCGGGAGTCCCCACAGCCCAGACTGCACCCACTCCAATCCAGGACCCCTTGGGGGTTGTCCAAATGCCGGTTTAGGCCTGATCCTGATCAGGCCTAAACCGGCATTTGGACATTGTCTCACAATCGGGGCCACTGGCTCCTAACTGCTCACCTGCCTACCTGTCTCATTGCCCCTAACTGCCCTTCCTGTCAGCCTGATCACTCCTAACTGCCTCTACCTCCGGCCTGATCATTCTTAACTGCCCCCCTTGCTGGCCTGGTTGTGCCACACAGCCTGCTGTATAGTTGTTACTGTTACTGTGATAGAGTCCCAGACAATTTGCATATTCCTCTATTATTAGTATAGACTAGGGGTCTGGTGCACAAAAATTTGTGCACTCAGGGGGGGGCGGGGTCCCTCAGCCCGGCCTGTTCCCTCTTGCAGTCTGGGACCCCTCGGGGGATGTCCATCTGCTGGCATGCCTGGCCAGCCTGGGTGAGGGGCTAATGGCTGTTTGAAGGCTGGCCAAGCCCCCAGTGGGAACCCTCACCCCATGGGGGTGTGGCAAGCCTGGGTGAGGGGCTGAGGGCTATTTTCAGGCTGCCCACATTCCCATCAGGGTTTGGGTCTCTACTGGGGTACATGGCCAGCCTGGGTGAGGGGCTGAGGGCCATTTTTAGGCTGGCCACAGATCCCATTGACCCAAGGTCCCAGTGAGGCTGGCTGGAGTCAGGTTTCTGAGGTTTATTTATCTTCTAAAATTGAAACTTTGTTACCTTGAGCAGAGGCCTAGGCAAGTTACGAAGCCTCATGTTTGCTTCAGCTGCGTGGCTTCTATAATTGAAACATTGTTGCCATGAGCAGAGGTTCAGCCAACCTAGGCAGGCAGTTGCAACGGAAGCCTCGTGTTTGCCCTAGCTCTGTGGCTTCTGACCTCCATCTTGGCTGGGTTAATTTGCATACAGTTGCTCTGATTCACTGGGGGTGTGGCTTGGATGGTGGGCGTGGTTATGTGACTTGGAGTGTTGGTCAATTTGCA
This sequence comes from Murina feae, assembly GCA_004026665.1. Classification (NCBI taxonomy): domain Eukaryota; kingdom Metazoa; phylum Chordata; class Mammalia; order Chiroptera; family Vespertilionidae; genus Murina; species Murina feae. The sequence goes on from PVJC01004918.1 coordinate 38,619, forward strand.
TATTGCTCTTTTATTAGATTAGATTGTCAGGCAAGATTTACCAAAGGATGCTAACATTGAAGAGACATAGTATGAAAAAATACAGGGCATTTCTGTAGACTCAAATTTACCTCAGGATATTTATTAGTTACGAAGGGAGAAAGAATAGTTTCTTAATAGAAAAACCTGAGAAACAGCACTTTAATTAAGTGATCAAGGTTGCTAACACCAGTAAAATTGTGTATTGACATTATATGGCCTCTGAGATGACATACCACCCACTTTTTGCAGCTACAAGGCAAAGTCTTAGTGAAATTATTCAGGAAATGGCAGGAAAGACACCTGAGAATAGACAGAACACTCACAGAGAACAGAGACAAAAATCAACACTTCCATGCTCATGCTGCATATGTTTTTCAATTCCCTCTAATTATTTTTCTTTTTCCCAGGGAGACATTAAAACAATGGATCGTAGTTTCTTGCCATGAAGAGACTACTTTAAAAAGTGATACTAGAATGCTAAATGTGGATTTTGATGAGTATCTAAAGAATTCTCAAAGCCAAGGCACATTTGTCTGAGCATACAGTACATGTGCTTTAATTACATTAAGTGAGATTTCTAAACATCTGACATCTGTTTACTAGCAAACATTTAATTAAGTATTTGAACATAACAATGTTAAATGAAATGTTTTAAAGAAGCTATTAGAACTCTGCAGTTCTAACTGCAGTCCTGACAAATGCAGAGGAGGGCGGTAGAATCTGTCACTGCAATCAAGGACAAGGGAGCCCATTTGCTGTGTGTCCTTTGTTTGTTGCCTGTGTTGTCTGCCTAGAATGAACACCTCTCCCTCAGTGAGGGTGCATTACTCATCAGGGCCTATGGATGAAAAGGTGGGCCTCTTGTAATCAGAACAGTAGGTCCAAAGTGTTTCACTCCAAGACCATCATGTCTACAGACTATTAGAAATCCTTTGTTTCTCCCTTACTGTTATAGAGTGAGTCACATTAAATGTTTTCACTTGGGCATTGTCTAGCTACTGGAAATTACAAGTCCAACTTTTATCTAGTGATTAAATATAAATCAAACACTGCAGTTTTAGCAGGTTCCATGTAAACACTGCAGGCATAGAAACTCTTTCATCCTGTGCCATGTTGCTTTTAAGAGAGAATATCACAGAATATACACAAAGGAACAAGTTTTTCTAAATGCAGGGCATATACATCCAGCTTTGGTGACCTCTGGAGATAAAGCTGCAGCATGGGTTTCTTGTAACCTCTCCTATGGACACCCTATTACATTCCAGCACCCTCCAGGGCCTGGAGCCCTGCTGTTTCCTAATTCATATAGCATCTCTTGGGATGTTCTCCTGAGATGTCAAAACAGCCATCATTATGAAGACTTTTCTAGATCCATCTCTCCTTATTGAATATTAAAATCCAGCATTGTTCATTCCTGTTACCTTAAGATAAACCTTTGTGGTTACAATTTAGGTGGGGATGGGAAGGAGTCAAATTGTTATGTAGTGGGTAAATGATTTGCCAGATCTGCCTTTCAAATAACAGTGGTATTTGAAAATAAATTTTAAATGTCCTTAGGCAGCATATAAAATTGCATGCTAAGCATCTGGCATGCTATGCCCAGCAGATATTAAAGTGGTCACTATTGTTGTTTTGCTGTTACTATGTTGTTCTGCTGTTATGATTGCTGTTATCTAATCTAATAAAAGAGTAATATTGAAATTGACCATTTCTATAGGATGCCTAAGCCACGCCCACCAGCCAATCAGAGCGGCTGTATGCAAATTTACCCAGTCAAGATGGAGGCCAGCAGTCACGGAGTTAGAGTAAATAGCAGGCTTCTGTTGCACCAGGAGTAAACTGTCTGCCTAGGCTGGCAGAGCTTCTCCTAGCTCAGGCAACATAGTTGCAACATTGTTTTAATTATAGAAGCCTCAGGGCTGAAGCAAACAGCAGGCTTTCATTGCACCAGTGATGGAGGAAACTGCCTGCCTAAGCTGGCTGGGCCTCTCTCTGCTCAAGGCAACATTCTTTCAATTACAGAAGCCACAGGGCCAAAGCAAACAGGAGGCTTCGTTACCTGCCTAGGCCTCGGCTTAAAGGAATAGTGTATTAATTATAGAAGATAAATAAAACTCAGAAACCTGCTTCCAGCTAGCCTTGCTAGGACATTGGGTCAATGGGAGCTGTGGGCAACCTGAAAGCCTGAAAACATGCCTCAGCCCATTACCCAGGCTGCTCAGATACCCCAGTAGGGATCCAAAACCTGAAGGAGCTGTGGGCAGCCTGAAAACGGCCCTCAGCCCGTCGCCCAGTCTGGTCACACCCCAATGGGATGAGAGTCCACACTGGGGAGCTTGGGCAGCCTGAAAACAGCCATTAGCCTCACACCCAGGCTGCCCAGGCACCCCAGTAGGAATCCAAAACCTGAAGGGACTGTGGGCAGCCTGAAAATGCCCCTCAGCTCCTCACCCAGGCTGGCCAGGTACCCCAGTAGGGACCCAAAACCTGAAGGGACTGTGGGCAGCTTTAAAATGCCCCTCAGCCCATCACCCAGGCTGGCCACACCCCCATGGAGTGAGGGTTCACACTGGGGGGCTTGGCCAGCTTGCAAACAGCCATCAGTCCCGCACCCAGGCTGACCATGCACACTAACAGGTGGACATCCCCAGAGGGGTCCCAGCCTGTGAGAGAGCACAGGCTGGGCTGAGGGATCTCCCTAGTGAACAAATTTTTGTGCACTGGGCCCTAGTGTTATCATAAAGAGGACAGGGCTATCAAGCAGAAGGTCTCATTGTAGACCCAGTTTCTTAACCTGCAATGCTTCTATCTCTGTGACTTATATGCTGTTCTCTAAATGTAGGCTAATGTCTAATTACACTCTGGACCTATATACTCAACAAACAGCATAGTATAATATTCTCAGTGTGTTAATCAGATTCTAGAATGGCTTAAACATTGTTTTTCCTCTAATAATACTTATAGTGATGGCTAATATTTATCAATAGCATACTCTATGCCAAGCACTGCACTAAGCCCTTTATGTGGATTATCCTGTTTAATTCATATAAGAATTCCATGAGGAAGTTATTATTATTCTATTTTTATAAATAAGGAATCCATAGGTCAGAGAAATTAAGTAATTTGTTAAAAATCATATACTAGTAGCTAGTAAACAACAGAATTAAAATTAAACCCAAGCTGTTAACTATTAAGATATTTGGCTTCTATCATGTCTTGAGTGGTCACCTCCTACTTTGTACACTGTCTGCCTGAGCCTGTTGCTAAGTTATGTCTGGTAGGAGATCACTCTTCCACCCATGAAATGAAAAACCACTTCCTTTGCAACAACTCCTTTTACAACAATTGCTGGTTCCACATCTTCCTTTTCAAAAAGCATTAACCACCAATAGAGTGCTTTAAAGGAGCAGAATGAGGGCATTTATCCAGCAAAAGAGCTCTACTGATTGTCAGGCACTGTTCTAGGTAATGTGGAGTTAGAAAAACAAACATGGTTCTGGCTTCATGGCACCTTGAGGCCAGAAAGGAAGATAGGAAATAAGCAAATAAATGATTAGGATAACTGAAGGAGCCCAATCAGTGTGGCTCAATGGTTGAGTGTCAACCCATGAACTAGGAAGTCCCACATTTCAATTCCTGGTCAAGGCACATGCCAGCATTGCAGGCTCTATTCCCAATAGGGGCATGTGGGATGCAGCCAATCAATGATTCTTATCATGGATGTTTCTACCCCTCTCTTCCTCTCCCTTACTCACTGCAAAATCAATTTATTTAAAAAAAGGTAACTGAAAGAGGAATACATGCTTTGAAGAAAATAAAACAAAATGAGAAAAGCAAGTGACTTATAGCAGGCTACTGGGCTTTTGATTTTAGCATAAAACTGGCAGCAATGCCAATGATCATCAATAGGGATCTTAATGATGATGAGCTGTGGAGAGAACCAGGAATCTCTGCACTGACATGGAATGACTTCCAGCCTAGTTTGTTATTTAATTACTAGTGGCCCAGTGCACAAATTCATGCACATTGAAAGAAAATTAATTAGAAGAAATATTTTAATATCACTATTTGCCCTTTCTCTGTAATTGAAGTGTCAACCAAATTCATAATCAACAATGACAGATGGAAACACAGGTGTGCAATTGGCACCAGCAAGAGCTTTATATGTATCACAGATTCGTGAGTCAACTTAGCCTTTTATAGATATAGAATAAGCTTGCTTAATTAGACCTGCTTTCTGATGTAGCTAAACTTTTACCAGTCTAGTGAAGCACCTCAACTTCTCTTTCAGGTAATTGTCAGCAGCACAGCAGTAAATATCAATATGAAGCAGATTATTATTGTAGATCACACAGGGAGAACAAAGGGTAAAATATTTAACTATAGCAGTGTTTGACTATATTTTGTGCAGTGAGAAAACCTGAAGTCATTTTCAAGGTCCACCATTTCTTACTTCTTTTCAGTCAGGTCAAGTTTCTAAGCTTTCTAAATCTCCAATTCTGATTAATGAAAAAAAAAAAATGGTTTCACCAAGTCTATCTACCTACTCCCAGACTTTGTGAGGATCAAATGAGATGAGGCATGGGAAAACACTTCACAGACACTTGGTTACAGTGTAAAATGTTTCCACCTGGTTATAAAGCTAGTCATGCTCCTTAGCTGAAGAAACTCCAAGGAAGCTAGTCACTAGAGAGAGGAAGCTGGATGTTGGTATATGATGTCATTACCCGGATGGACACTTAGCACATTAGCCTTTTATATAGATAGAATATAGATACATTTAATTATACTACTTTTTGTATAAGAAAGGGAAAAATATATATACATATATATACACACATGTTGATATATGTACATGTACATACATAAAGATCTATATGTATCTGAACAACATATTTGATTATCTTTTTTTTAAAATGCACAGTCACTGAGTAAAACAAAAAACTCATGAAAAGGGTTACTGTAGGAGAAGGAGAAAGAGCAGAATGGAAAGAAATGGAAGGGATATTTCTGTGAATATGTCTTGGTATGTAATTTTGACTTCAGAAGGTAAATGCCTTCTATAATTAGAAGATTGTTATTGGATCCAAGATTTAGTGAGCTCTTTTTTAAAAATTAAATATTAAGTAGATTCCATCTGCACTGTTTCCTTACTGGTTCTTGAAGACAAGTATATTCCTGGCCTTTCCATTTTACACTCCCTATCCGGAATTGACTTCCCCTGTGTCCCACAGTTTGCTCCATTACTCTATCAGGTTTCTGATGGTATTTCCTGAGTCATCTGTCTAAAGTAGCACCTTCACTTTTTTTATTGCCCTTGTTAGCATTTGTCAAGCCATAAGATACAGAAGTGTGGCTACAATACTGTGGAAGAAAGTGTTTTAATATTCAGCATCACCTGTATTATCTCCTTCCCACCCCCCCCCCAGGCTTAGAGCTAGATTATATTTTCCAGGTTTCCTTGCAATTAGTCACCAGTCATGTGAGTAGACTAAGTTTTTCCCCGATGAACAGGATTAAAAGAGATTCCAACAATTGCAGACTTTACCTATACAATCACTCTACCCAACTTTTCCTTCTTTCTATGTCTCACAATAAACCACCAAATGGAGAAGAGTACAAAGACTTAGATAAGGGTGGAGTTTTTAAGAATGAAAGATCTTGGACTTGAGTATCTGCTAAGCAGGGCCCCTCTACTAACCTGTTGTTGTTTTTTCTGGGACCTGAGCATGACATAAATTTATTTTATTAAGCCCTTGTATTATCAGAGTCTAAACAAGAAAACAGAAATCATTAGAAGTATTTAAAGAAAAATAAAATAAACTCAGGGAATTAGTTGGCACAGATAATGGAGGACATGAGAGTCAAATAAAAGACCAAGAAGTAATCTATTGATTAGTATCAGCAGGAAACTACTATCTCCTAGTCAAGAGAACAAAGGGAGCTGTTGGTAATTACAGAGCCCAGAGCCTGGTGGAAGTCATGAGTAGGGAAAGCCTGTTGAGTGGGAGAGGGAGCCATGAAGAAGGTATAGCCAGTATGTCTCAAGGTTACCTTGGAGAAGAAATATTCTGGACTTTTTCTTTCCTGTTTTCCAATATCATGACATTGCCTTTCCTGAGCTGGATTAATATGGAGGTGAGTGGACAGAGGTACCTGTGAAGAACAGACTGTAGGGGTCAGAGCTGAGTAGGAAAAGAGTAAGGCTCAGGCCATCACTGACGTTGAACTCCTGGGTTCCTTTAGGTCATGGTAAGTATGGTAGCTTCTAATTCCGACGTGATAGAAGCCTCCGGAGAAATGAGAGCTGGATAATGCTATGATCTGACATACCATGGAAAAGCATGCTGATGGCATTATGGAGGAGAATCTACTCTAATAAAAGAGTAATGTACAAATTAACCATCATTCTGAGAAACCTAAGCCACGCCCACCAGCCAAGCCACACCCACCAGCCAATCAGAGCAACTGTATGCAAATTAGCCTATTAAAGATGACAGTTAATTTGCATACACAGGAGATCGAAGACTAAAGACAGTGTAGAAAGAAGCCAAGTGCTGTAGAAGGGAGCCACGCAGTGGAGAAGGGAACAGAACAGGGGTAGTGGAGACGGTGAAGAAGGGAGGGAGAAGCGGGGGAGGGAGCAGGAGGGAAGCCAAGGTGGCAGAGATGGGAGTTGAGGCGGCAGAGCCAGGAGCTGAGGTGGCAGAGATGGGAGGGAGATGAGGTGGCAGAGAAGGAAGCCCAGGCGGGCTTTGCTCCCTTCTCTGCTTCACTCTAGCTCAGGAAGCCCTATTCTTGCAGGAAACTTCCTGCAACGGGCTACTAGTATACTATACGCTGGGTGGGAAAAGGAAGCATGGAATAGGAGGGTGTTGCAGAAATCTAGGCAAAAATTTTTTTTCTTGGCTTAGAGTGGAAATGGTGGAGAAAATGAGAAACGGTTGAAAAATTACAAAGACAAATCAATAAGGTATCTGACAGATTGGTTATGAGGTATGAAGGAAAGAGAGGAGCCAATGAAGGCTCCAGGAATTTTGGTCTGAACAACTAGGTGAATGATAGTGAAAGTTACTAGACTAAGAAATGCTTAAAGTTTGGAGGAAGGAATGAGGAATTACTAGATTTTCATGATGCTTACAGGAATGTCAGTTTTTATTTGGAAGTATTGGAAGGTCTTCCTGCATTGGCAGTATTCACTTGAATCACTGCCATCATTTAAAGGGTAAAACAGAACAGAACCCTATCTATAGTCACTGGAGATCTCTTTTCACGGAATCATTATGTCACCATTTCACAATAATAGCACCATGCTAAACCTGAGTTTCCTTTCAAATTTTTTTAAATTAAATTTATTGGGGTGACTAGTTAATATGATCATATAGGTTTTAGGCATGGGTTTCTATGTTGTAAGTTATGTATATTGCACTGTGTACCCACTACCAAAAGCCAAATTTTCTCCTGTTACCATATAGTCTGTCCCATTCATCATCCACCCCATTCCCTCTGGAAACTAACACACCGCTGTTTGTGTCCTTGAGTTTCAGTTTTATACCCACATATCAGTGGAGTCGTATGGTTCTTAAGTTTTTCTGACTGACTTCTCACTTAGCATGAGTTTCTTTGGTGGAAATGTTAGTATTCCCACTTTTGTCTGTGAAAAAAAAAAAGTAACCAAATTTGAGCCTTGGAGTGGGAAGGAAGGATCTAATGAAACAAGGAAGAAAATGAGGTTTTAGATCAAAATAAAATGGAGTCATAAAATCTGAATACTCAAAGTATTGAAGCTAATCAATATCTTTTATATAATTATCATCTCACCTAAAATGCAAAATTAAGATATATGTAATTAGTATGACTCACCTATAAAATATTTAAAAAATAATTATTTTATCGATGATGATGATGACTGTGATGATGATAAGAGTTATATCATCCTTTTAAAAAGTAGTCTCGCAAGTTTCTTTGGATTGCCTTTAAAATGGCTTCGAATGTTAGCATGGCTGGAATTAGTAATAAGTAATGGCTTTCAGTCTCTCACCACCATAGTCTCCTTTTCGAGAGTATTCAAATGGGTCAATGTTCCAAATAATCAATGGTGTCTTGAAAGCGACATGGCAGTCCTGATGAGGTGTAGGTAAGTGCAGCTGGGAGGCACCCTGTTTGCCATGCTCTCCATGCATGCCTCCATAATGGTGGTAGGGTGTGGTGATGACAACCATACTGCTTGGGCTTGAATCCCTGTAATGTGATCTTCAGCATGTTATTTATTTATTTTTCCGTTTTCATGTTTGAAAACCCCCCACAAAAAACGCATGTTCTAGGAGGCATTGCTTTTTAGCAATTGGGTTGTAACCCTCTTCACTCACACTTCTCTTTTTCCTTGTACTTTTCTAAAGCAAAATGGAAATCTGATAACTCAGAATAAAAGTCGATAAAAACCTGAATCGCCAAGTGAATGCAATGATCTGTGACAGGAACAATAATTATCTACCCGTGGGGCAGAAATGTGATAAGTGACCAGTCATTTTTTGCTACAGTTGTGGACTGAGCAGGTCCTGTGGCGACATTCCCCTGTATTACCCATCGCTTTCTCTAGTGTGAAATGGTGATAACATTTTTTTGGTGGATTTTTCTTGGATTGATTAAAGTTTATAACTGAAGCAAATATTTTCAAAATGTGACAGCTATTGTGAGAGTGGGACATGTACAGTTTGAGTCATTATGGGGGGAACAGCTGTTTCTTTAGTAACGACATATATGAGATACTTGCTTCATCATTTTACTACCTTTATAAACTTAATTAACAAACATCTGCATCCTTCTATCTATTCCCAAAGGTTCTGACATTTTCCACACATTAAAATACCTTCATTTTTTTTTTAATTGAATGTTTCCATGCAGCTATTCTGACAGTTACCAATTGGGGATGTGTCAGGTGTAAAACTATTCTTTTGAGGCTTTAATTGGTCAGAATATCTGTGCATTTTTTGACCACTTATCATGGGATATGGGATAAAAACTGAGTTCTTCACATCTTCTTTTTTTCTGCCGATTGCCCAGCTGTCAGCAAAAAATTCAAGATCCCTTCTATGTCTGCAGTGCACATATAACTGTTTCAGATCAATTCAGGTTCAGTTTTAAAAATAACCAGTGATTCACTATGCAGATCTTAGATGTATTTTTACACTCTCAAGTATATTTCTTTGTCCCTCTGATGCCTTTTCAAAAACTATCCCTGGTTTGATGTTCCTCAATCATGGCAGACTTATTGCTGTGATTACAAGGAATGGGGAAATCTGTCTGAGTCTCTTTCATACAAACGTGAGGGCTTGATATGGATTTTGATAGAGCAGGACAAAATTATCTTACCTCCTGAAGACTGCCAGTGCGGGAGTATGTGGGCAAAAGATACTAACTGTGTCTAAAAGCCCTCTGAACTATGCCCATTTCTCTTAACGTTATTTCAAAGGACAACCCTGGCGACCAACTGATTGCTCAGCATGCGTTACCCATGGCCTATGTAGGTGCCACCATTTAAATTGGCTCTTTGGCTTCTTGCGATGATAGTTAATATTTTCGAGGGCTGCATCTCAGTGCCAATGGAATATTGTTTGGAAATGGAAAGTTACAGACGTAAGTTAAAAAAAAAGTATTCATTTTTATAGAAGGAAATGTGTTCTTTTAATATGCTGCGATTATTTTTAGATGTGGAGATGAGAGCATGACTCACCACCTTCCATTTCATCCACCACTTGTGCCGGCCCCCACCCATCTTGCCTGACACACTGTGCTGATGAAGGGATGGCAGCCTGTTCTCCACAGTGTGGCCATTGTCGCAGGTGGCAGCAGCTTTGAGAAAACATGGGGTGCTCTGCTTCTTGCTTACAGACTCCCAGACTCCACATCAGTGTTCTGTGGGTCAGTGCACTCTGGGAAATAAAGTGTGTATCATCACAGAGAGCATTCAATGGGGGAGCTACTTGCCAGTGGTGGTTAACAATCAAGTTTCAGAATATTAAACATTTGATTCAAATTTGACCCCCACCTCTTAGAAGTTCCTCACACTAGGTGAGGTTTGTAACCACTTTGAACATCTTTTTTTTCTACAAGGGAATGAATATTACTAAGCTAATGGGATTATTTGAAATATTAAATGAGATCATGATTATGAAGAATTTAGCACAGTGCTTGGCACAGAGTATGCAAACCATTTTGCTGTTGTATAGTAAAGGTCACTGTTGTGACCATAGTGATTTCCAACTATAGTCTCTGCCACTTTCTTAGCTGCAAGGTTAAAATAGGTCTGTAACATCCACTAGAATTTCATTAGGCTAAATTTCTACATACTCACATGAACATGTATGATTTTGGAAAAGGATCCTAAGAAAATCCAATGTATTATTCCTGTTACTGATAGTTAAATCTGTGGGACTATTTAATTTATGACACTGAAAAAGAAATTTCCTTTGCCCTTTGATTTTTCTTATGTTGGAGAGACAATTATTTATTTGTAGTCAATTTTGTCAAGCTTTAGGCATGATTCATGTTCTGTTTCATCCCTGGCCAAGATGCCTGCCCACCCACCCGCTCCCCCACACTCCCCAGTTCTGTCTCATTGCTGGCCCACTGCTCATATTTTCAGAATTACCCTTTGTAGGTTTTTCCATTATTTCTCTGCCCACCTTGTTCATTCCAAATGTAGTTTGTGCTTAGGCTAATTTCACAGACTGACCAGAAGAAATGTAGTCACTGTAAAATACACTAAAAAAAAAGAGAAATAACAAGAGTACTTAAATTATTTTGTACATCAGCATCTTCTTCTGGCAATCCCCTCCCCAAAGTCCCTAATTTTCATTGCCCATATGACTAGTAGGTAGACATGTTAGAATTGTATGTCAAGCCAACTAAGAGACAGAAAACTATTGTAATAGAACTATATCAAATTATTATTATTTAGGAGGATGTAAGCGATGATGCAGAGATTTCTCCTTCCTTAGTCAGACATTATGCTTCCTGACACAAACTTAAAGGTCAGAAAATTGTAGAGGATGTTTCAAAAACAAACAAACAACCATCTCCATAATGCTTTGTCTGGTGATCCCTTCTTTTCTTACCTCCTTTTCTCTCTTGGCAAAGAGCAAGAGAGAGAAAGAAGATTCTCAAAACTAGTGACATATTGAAAATGAAATTGGCAAACTGCCCTCCTTCTAAGGGGAGGGTGAAAATATCAGTTGACTGTTAGTGATTCAGAAATGAAATTTTGGTATATTTTAAGTCCATTTTAGGAGGGATGGAAAATGTGAAGCTAAAAAGAAACAATTTAAAGAAAAAGTAATCCTTTTGGTTTCTACCTGGTGTGGATAGCCATATGGTGAAATGAAAAGGGCAATGACCAAATGTGTCTTTCCCAAGATCCAATCCATATAAAAATATATATTCCATAATTATTTTTGCTTAGTTATATATACTTGTGTGTGTGTGTGTGTGTGTGTGTGTGTGTGTGTGTAACACATATACACTAAGTGGCTAGATTATTATGACCACCTGACGTTTGTAGGCAAATTAGCTATAATTTCACACTGAAGTAGCTAGAGGGCCAGACCATTATAAATAGGGAAGCAGGCTCTTTGCTATGACAGTAGAAGAGCAGAAGTGATTTTTTTCTGAAGATAGGGTAAACAACACGATTCAACAGCCTTTGAATATGGGATATATTTGAACGTGAGTGGCCAGGTTATTATGACCAGCCCATCAGTACTATGATAGGCCACCTTTTTCCTTCAATACTGTGGCGATTCTTCTTGGCAGTTACTGCACCAGATGAAAGGTAATGCGAGGAATCTGACACCATGCCTGATGAATAGCACTGTCCAGTTTTGTGAGATTTGATGGTTGTGGAACCAGCTGCCTGATGGCTCTTTTAACTTCGTCCCACAAATGCTCAATTGGATTGAGATCTGGTGATTGTGGGGGCCACCTAAGCAATGTAAAGTCTCCCTCATGTTCTTGAAACCACTCTTGCACAATATGAGCACCGAGGCATGGCACATTATCTTGTTGGAAGAAGCCATCCCCATTGGGATACACCATCAGCATGATAGAATGAACCTGATTAGCAATGATACTTAGGTATGTTGTGCTATTAAGATGTTGTTCCATGTGAATTAAAGGGCCCATATCATGCCAGGAAAACATGCCCCAAACCATAACACTGCCCCCATCAGCTTGAAGGGTTTTACTCATGCATGTGGGTTGCACACTTTCATGCTGTTTCCACCAAGTTCTCACTCTGCCATCTGCATGATGCAACTGGAAACATGATTCATTGGACCACATGACATTTTTCTAATGCTCAACTGTCCAATCCTTGTGTTCCTGTGTGAACTGGAGACGTTTTATCTTGGAAACTGCAGACAGAAAAGGTGTTCAAACAGGCCTTTGGCTTCCATATCCCCTACGTTGCAGTGTACGGCTAGTTTGCCTGCAAACATCAGGTGGTCATAATAATCTGGCCACTCACATTCAAATATATCCCACGTTCAAAGGCTGTTATATCATGCTGTTTATCCATGTCTTCAGAAAAAAATCACTTCTGTTGTGGTAAACAGCCTGCTTCCCTATTTATAATGGTCTGGCCCTCTAGCAACTTCATCATGAAATTATTCTAATTTGCCTACAAACGTCAGGTGGTTGTAATTATTTGGCCACTCATATATATATATAAGTGTGTGTGTGTGTGTGTGTGTGTGTGTGTGTGTATATATATATATATATATATATATATATATATATATATAATCATTGCACGGCCCGCCCACCCATCCACTGCTCTGCCTTGACACCTGAACCTCTTCATGCAGAGCTCCAGTGTGCCTGGCCCAGACCCCCACACACACTTCTGGCATTTTCTGGCCTCTTTAAGCCCCATCCTCAGTCCCTCGAGTCACCTTGGGGTGGTCCCACCTTCTCCGGGCACCATCTCTCTTCTGCCCCATCTCTGGAGCAATGCAGCTACTCTGCCCCCATCATGGCACCAGAGGGGAATTTGGAAACCTCCTGCCTGCTGCGCTGTGCTTCTTCCTCAGGTAGATGAGTGGTGAGGCATTCTGAGTGCGAGTGGTGGGTGGTGAAGAACTGGTGAGGGGGTACTACGGGCTCTCCTAGGCACGGGCCTCCTCTGGCCACCTGTCCCTGCTTCCACCCCATCTCTGAGAACAATGCCCCAAACACACATGCAGGTAACCTCCTCCTTAGCAGTCGTGACTGTGACATCGTTTGGACCAATTAGCATATTCTCTCTCTCTCTTTCTCTCTCTCTCTCTCTCTCTCTCTCTCTCTCTCTCTCTCTATATATATATATATATATATATATATATATAATATAGATAAATACACACATATATACATAGTTGTATATGTATATATAATTGTAGTCATAAATAAAACTTATGATTCCACAGATCCAAACTTTTGGGGGGCAAATATGCAAGACACTGTTAACAGTATTGCATCTGGGGATGAGGATTGTGGGTCTCCCTGGTATACTTCCTATTTGTTTGATACTTTTTGTACTATTTGTATTATTTTTATTTCATCACTTGTTTGTTTTCTAGATTATACAATAGGGTTTCACAGATAAAAGCAAAAAAAAGGGTTTAGCAGAGTTTTCAAAATTTTATAGTGGATGAAATTTAACCTTATGCATTAATTTTTGAACAGCAATTTTATTTTCATGGAAATATAGCAGGAAAAAAACCACACCCTTTAATCTGATTCATTATTCTCTTGTTTAAAGGAAACTTTTTAATGTTATTTTTATATAGAAGTCTTTATCCCAACCTTGATTAAGTGACTCCGATATTTGCTTAAAGGTAACTATACATTTCTTAGTTCTTGTCATCATTTTAATGAATTATTTTTCTCCTATTAAACTATAAACCAAGAAAATAATGTCGTCTGTCTTGTCTTGTCCACCATTTTATATCCAGTTATTAGAGGACCAGGAAACTAGTTTGATACTCAAGTCACTTAATGGGTCAATCAATCAACCAATGCTGGAATGTAGGAAATGTTGATTTAAAAACAAAAACAACAACAACAACAAATCATAACTCTAGCAAATTTGGCTTAGTGACTAGAGTGTAGGCCTGCGGACTAAAGGGTCACATGGACAGGTACTACCTTGGTTACAAGTTTGGTCCCTGTCCTGATTGATATATCTCTCTCATATTGATGTTTTTCTCTTTGTGTCTCTTCTCCCTTTTCCCACACTCTCTAAAAATTAACGGGGGGGGGGCGGGGGATGGTAACTTTATTTATTTATTTATTTATTTATTTATTTATTTAAATCTTTATTGTTCAGATTATTATAGTGGTTCCTCTTTTTTCCCCCTGTAGCTCCCCTCCACTCAGTACCCACTCCACCCTCTTCCCTTACACCCCCACCACTGTCCTCATCGATAGATGTATGATTTTTGTCCACTCTCTTCCCGCACCCTCAACATCCCTTCCCCCCTGCTGCCCAGAATTGTTAGTCCACTCCCTTTCTATGCCATGATTCTATTATGTTCACCAGTTTATTCTGTTCATCAGATTTTTTATTCACTTGATTTTTAGATTCACTTGTTGATAGATATTTATTTGTTGTAACACTGTTGTTGATAATTTTTATCTTTACCTTTTTCTTCCTCCTCTTCTTAAAGGATACCTTTCATCATTTCATATAATACTGGTTTGGTGGTGATGAACTCCTTTAGCTTTTTCTTGTCTGTGAAGCTCTTTATCTGACCTTCAATTCTAAATGATAGCTTTGCTGGGTAAAGTAATCTTCATTGTAGGTTCTTGCTATTCATCACTTTGAATATTTCTTGCCACTCCCTTCTGGCCTGCATGGTTTCTGTTGAGAAATCAGCTAACAGTCGTATGGGTACTCCCTTGTAGGTAACTGTTTCTCTCTTGCTGCTTTTAAGATTCTCTCTTTGTCTTTTGCCCTTGGCATTTTAATTATGATGTATCTTGGTATGGCCCTCTTTGAATTCCTTTTGGTTGGGGTTCTCTGCGCTTCCTGGACTTGTAAGTCTATTTCTTTCACCAGGTAGGGGAAGTTTTCTGTCATTATTTCTTCAAATAGGTTTTCAATATCTTGCTCTCTCTCTTCTTCTGGCACCCCTATAATTCAGATGTTGGTGTGCTTAAAGTTGTCCCAGAGGCTCCTTACACTATCTTCATATTTTTGGATGCTTTTTGCTTTTCTGGTTGGATGCTTTTTGCTTCTTTGTATTTCAAATCTTTGACTTGATTCTTGCGATCCTCTAGCCTGCTGTGAGATCTCTGTATAATATTCTTTATTTCAGTCAGTGTATGCTTAATTTCCACTTAGTCCTTTTTCATATCTTCGAGGGTCTCACTAGTTATTGAGGATCTCACTAAATCTATTGGCAGTTTCTAGAAAATTCTATAAAAACCTTATAACCATGGTTTTGAACTCTGTATCAAATCGTTTGCTTTTCTCCATTTCAGTCATTTGTGACCTGTCTCTTTGTTTCCACATTTTGCCTGCTTCCCTGTGTTGATAGGTGGCTTTCTGTGGTAGATGTCCTATAGGGCCCAGTGGCTCAGCCTCCCCAATTACCTGAGGTGGACACTCTTGATGCTCTCCTTTGTGGGCTTTGTGCACAGTCTTGTTGTAGCTAAACCTTGATTGTTGTTGGTATCACTGGGAGGAATTGACCTCCAGGCCAATTGGCTATGAGATTCAGCTGTGTCTATGGTGGGAGAACTTCTGTGCTAGAGACACCCTTATGGGGCAAGACTTGCTTCAGTGGGGCTTTGGTGCTCACTGAGTCTCCCTGCTGAGTGTGTCCCTTATGGATCTGAGGAGTTGTAATCTGGATGGATGGTCCTACTCTGACCACTGGGTACACTGGCTCTTGGATCGCTAAGGAGGTACTAATTTAGCCTCTGCCTGAGGCTATCCAGCAGGAGCTATGGAGAGATATCCAGATTCTTTTTCTCTGTTTGTGGTTTGGAGATGTCCAGATGAGGCCAAGTTGTGAAGCAATGCAAGCTGCTGTGGGGCCTTGGGCCTTCTTTTGGATGTTCTGGGTCTCTCTGACCCAGCTGCAGTTTGTTAGGTAATTTTAGATTGCAAAGGGCCAGGCCATTCATATGCAAAAGCCTCTGCTGGCAGCTTGGGTGAGGCAGTGTCTCAGGGAATCAACAGGGCAGAGCAAACAGCTATGGCTGATCCTTAGCCCTGACCTAAGAGGCCCGGGTCTCAGTGCCCCTCAGTAATCATTGCAAGCACATCTGAGAGAAAGCCACCCTCAAGTTCTGCCCGATTCCAGACAGTCCAGTTTCTCTTCATGTGAGTCTGGGTCCCCAGAGACTCAACCAGAACTAGAGTTCAGAGCAGTCAGGAGCTTGTGACTCCCTCCCAATTGAAAAAGACAACCGAGTCCTCAGTTGCCAGCCCTTTCCTGAACATGCCTCTTTACCTCTGCACTTTACTTCTGCACCTCCTCTGAGTCTCAGTGTGCTTTTCTCTTTCCTTCTAGTTGTAGAATTTCCACTCAGCCAGCCTTCCTGTGGTTCTGGATGATGCCCATTTTGTCTTTTAGTTGTTTTTTTTAACTGACTGTGCGAGGCAGAAATTTCAGATATTTACCTATGCCGCCATCTTGGTTTCTCCTCTTAGATTTATTTTTTTTAAAAATATATTTTATTGATTTTTTTAAAGAGAGGATAGGAGAGGGATAGAGATAGAAACATCAGTGAGAGAGAAACGTTGATCAGCTGCCTCCTGCACACCCCCTACTGGGGATGTGCCTGCAACCAAGGTACATGCCCTTGACCGGAATCAAATCTGGGACCCTTGAGTCTGAAGGTTGACGCTCTATCTACTGAGCCAAACTGGTTAGGGCTTAGATTTATTTTTAATGCTCCTTTTTATTAACTGCACATTCATTTATTCCACAAATAAGTTATTGATATAATTTTATAGAACTGTGCAAGAAAATATACTCAATGCTCATGGAATTGTGTACTTGAGTACAACCTACATCTGCTTTGTATGTTTTTTTCATTGATTACAAGGGTAGAAAGTAATTGTACCTGCTTCATCTGACACCTGGGGTTAATGCTAATCTCTTTTATTATTAAACACTTAACATTCACAGTTCAGAAGCTTTGAAATTCTCTTTTGTCATAGTGTTATGCTGGCGTGAGCAGAAGTATTGCATGCTGTTGCATATTTTACCATCTTTTGAGGATGGTATGACATTAAAGATGACATAGTACTTACCATGCAGATGAAGAAATAAATATGTCTTAACTACAAATAGTAAAGATTTATAGATGTGTAATTCTTTAGCATGCCAAGAAGGGTATTCTACAATCTGTATAAATCCTGTGGTCATTAAATGTGTAAGGAAACATGAAGTAAATCAATGTCTTCAGAAATAGCTGGTAATGGTTACTTATGGAATTGACAACAGCAAGATAAGCTTTGAATGTCATTGGCTGTAAAGTGAGTAGTTTTGCTTTTCCTTCTTATGCAGGCATGTAGATCTCTTTGGAGATGAGGCCCACCAATCCTCCCTGTCCCAAGCATGTTCATGAGAATGCACAAGCATACAATTTATTAAGCAGTTTCGATTCTTTAAATGAATAATGAATGAAATAAAATGGATAATGTTGTAAGGTATCATGATTTTTTTTTTTTGTAAATCAAACATAAATAATTCTCTCTGGACTGAGTCTTAAGGCATTAGAATTCAAAGGACTTATGCCATTCATTGAAAACCTCTTGCAAGTACTGATTCGTGGGGAAGAGTTTCTTTTTTTTTTTTTAAATGTAATCTTTATTGTTGAAAGTAGTGCATATGTCTTCCCTTCCCCCCCCCCATTAACCTTTGGTAGTCCTAACAATTTCTTGAAAATGAAGTGGTTTGTCTAGAATGTGCACCTCATAATAATGATGTGCCCAACTTCTGATCTTTACTACTTGATTCATGTATACACACACAGGCATATGGGGATAGCAGACATAAAAAGTCTGATAAAGAGAATTTTGGAGTGACTTATGAAATAAATTACAAAAGGATGAAAATCATTTTTTTGTTTGTTTTAGATAGGATCCTTATAACAGAAAAATGAATGAAAAGCATTTAGTTAATAAATGTTCTATTTTTTCACGTATAATAGCGAACAAGTCTTTTTTTCTAAACTGACTTAGTATTTTAATATCCCACACACAGTGGATGAAAACATTGAGGGGGCTGCTATACTTGGCCTGTGGAAAGTCCTCATTGCTTCTGACTTCACGACTCTCTTCAAATGATAGGACTACGACTGAATGGAAAGGGCAAGGGCCTTGTAATTAGAAAACAGGGGTTCAATTATTATTATTTTCATTTATTAGCTTTGTAATGGTTTGTATGTTCAAATTTGCTTTAGGTACTAATTTTTAAAGAAATAAAATTCGGCCCTAGCTGGTTTGGCTCGATGAATAGAGCATCAGCCTGTGGATGCAAGAGTCCCAGGATCGATTCCGGTCAAGGGCATGTACCTTGGTTGCAGGCACATCCCTGGTTGGGGGTGTGCAGGAGGCAGCTGATTGATGCTTCTTTCTCATCAGTGTTTCTAACTCTCTATCCCTTTCCCTTCCTCCTTGTAAAAAATCAATAAAATATATTTTGGATAAAGAAATAAAATTCGACATATGGTCAAAGTTTCCTTACATATTACCTTGCACTTTTTCCAGCGAAGAATAATCGCTATCTTGAAGTGGTATGGTATTCTCACATCGGTTCTCATAGTTTTTCAACATATGTATGTACCTGAAACATTTAATATTCCTTTCTGATCTTTTCCCCATAAATGGTCTCGATTTGTATGGATTATATTACATCTTGCTCATATTACTAATATAATTACCATTTTTAAATTTAAACTCTTACAATTTAACAGCAGATATGTTAGTAGTGAAATGCCAAACTGTTTGTCATACAGCAATATCCTACCTATAAATAGATTTGTGTGTCCAAGGTTACAGATCTGCTTAAAGTGTCTACTTTTCTATCTCTGCAAAAAAGCAAATACTATCTGATTCTTTAGCATTATGGCATCTCCATATCTTGTCAGGTTATTCTAAAAAAGGTTGCTTTAGCATTTTTATATTAAGATGTTATAAGCCAGATTGTGAATTTCTTTGAAAAATCGTTTTCACTTCTTAGTTGGAATTTAATTTATTGTATTATTTGAAGATAACTGACTTTTTTGCTATATTGTTCTCTCATTCATTACCATAAAATAGAAACCATTTTTTAAGATCACTGTCTATATCCCTCTTTCTTTTTCTTTTTTTTTTTTATGTCAAACCTTTTAAGGCATTAATACAGAGGAACATGGAGAATAGAAAACAAATGTGGAAGACAATCAGCAAGAGGATAACTGATAAGCAAATTAAAGGACCCAGCAGAGCAAAATTACTGTTTAGCAGTGAGAACAGCTTGGGGTGATCCTTTTACTGGACAAAACATGAAAGTCATAGGAATTGGAAGAACTGGGTACCCTTGATAAACCAAGGGAGAAGAGAAGCTTAAAAATAAGAAAGGTTGGGTTAATGTTGTTTGATGAGCAGTTAGATTTTTAGGTCCTTGTCCTGCCTTTGCTTTGTTGACTCATTTTTGTTTTGCTCCATTAAAAGTATAGGGATTTACTATCTTGAAAGAGTAATTCAGAACTTCTTTGAATTGAAGATGCTAGGCACAGTTGAAATCAGGGTTACCCTCCTGAAAAAAAAAGAGGAAGATTAGGTAACAGTATATTATAATATACTAGAGGCCTGGTGCACAAAAAATTTGTGCACTTGGGGGGGGGGGCGGTTCCTCATCCAGGCCTGTGCCCTCTCACAGTCTGGGACCCTTCAGGGGATGTCCACCTGCTGGTGTGCCTGGCCAGCCTGGGTGAGGGGCTGATGGCTTTTTGCAGACTGGCCAAGCCCCCCAGTGGAGACCCTCACCCCATGGGGGTGTGGCCAGCCTGGGTGGTGGACTGAGGGCCATTTTCAGGCTGCCCACAGCTCCCATTGACCCAACGTCCCAGCGAGGCTGGCTGGAATCAGGTTTCTGGGGTTTATCTTCTATAATTGAAACTGTTGCCTTGAGCAGAGGCCTAGGCAGGCAATAAAGCCTCCTGTTTGCTTCAGCTCCGTGGCTTCTATAATTGAAACATTTTGCCTGGAGAAGAGGCCCAGCCGGCCTAGACAGGCAATTTCAACTCCATCGCTGAAGCAATGGAAGCCTCCTGTTTGCTCTAGCTCCATGGCTGCTGGCCGCCATCTTGGCTGTGTTAATTTGCATACAGCCACTCTGATTGGCTGGTGGGTGTGGATTGGCTAGTGGGCGTGGCTTAGATGTCTTGGAGTAAGGGCTAATTTGCATATTGCTCTTTTATTAGATTAGATACTGAAGGATAATAGAGACCCTGAGATCTATATCCCATTTGATCTCCAGAATGCTGGTAACCAAATCCTTTTACCAAAATTAAGGAGATTGAAGGATTCTTCTAAAAATGTTTGATAAGCTGATGAACAGAGTAACCAATGGTACATCTATATCATGCTGTAAAGTACAATCAGTCTTTTTAAATTGCCAATTCTTAATTATTTCTTCAAAGTCAAATATGTTCAGACAAGAGAGGAAAGTTATTGACAAGCAAGAAATGGACAAAAAAAAATCAGAGAAATCATTTTGATAGAAAAAGATACTGGGGGGGGACTTCTAAAATACTATCTAATCTAATAAAAGAGTAATATTGAAATTGGCCATTTCTATAGGAGGCCTAAGCCATACCAACCTAGCAAATCAGAGCAGCTGTATGCAAATTAACCCAGACAAGATGGAGGCCAGCAGAGCTGGAGTAAACAGCAGGCTTTCGTTGCACCAGGAATAAACTGTCTGCTGGCTGGCTGGACTTCTCCAGGCTCAGGCAGCGTATTTGCAACATTGTTTCAATTATAGAAGCCATGGAGCTGAAGCAGACAGGAGGCTTCATTACCTGCCTAGTCCTCAGCTTAAAGGAACAGTGTATCAATTATAGAAGATAAATAAACCCCAGAAACCTGCTTCCAGCCAGCCTTGCTGGGATATTGGGTCAATGGGAGCTGTGGGCAGCCTGAAAGCCTGAAAATGACTCTCAGACCTGCACCCAGCTGGCCACATCCCAATGGGGTGAGGGATCCCACTGGGGGACTTGGCCAGCCTGCAAACAGCCATCAGCCCCTCAACCAAGCTGGCCAGGTACCCCAGTAAGGACCCAAAACCTCAAGGGGCTGTGGGCAGCCTAAAAATGGCCCTGAGCTCATCACCCAGGCTGGCCATACCCCAGTGGGGTGAGGGTCCACACTGGGGGGCTTTGCTAGCCTGCAAACAGCCATCAGCCCCTCACCCAGGCTGACCAGGCACACCAGCAGGTGGACATCCCCAGAGGGGTTCCAGACTGCGAGAGGGCACAGGCCGGGCTAAGGGACCTCCCGAGTGCACAAATTTTTGTGCACCAGGCCCTTAGTAATTACTATACATTTGGAGAATAT
The DNA here is from genome assembly GCA_004026665.1 of Murina feae. NCBI lineage: Eukaryota > Metazoa > Chordata > Mammalia > Chiroptera > Vespertilionidae > Murina > Murina feae. The sequence goes on from PVJC01004918.1 coordinate 60,238, forward strand.
AACACATCTATGAAACATGATATAAAAGAGATTATTCAGTGGACAGATAAGGATTCTTGGAAATTATAATTATGAGAATAAAATAAAAAGTATAGTTTAAGTATTAGAAAATATAGTTGAGAAAGTTTTTTTCAAAATTAGAGCAAAAATGTTATAAAGATATAAAAGAGGAGAGAAAAGGAATAGCACATATGAATAATAGGTGACCCAGGAAGAGAACAATGAGAAGGAAACTACCAAAGAATCAATATAAAGAATTTTCCCAGACTTTCAGACTCAAAGTACAAGGGCAATTAGACTAGATGCCTCGTTATTACATAAGAGACAATGTTCTTAAATATTCTTGTCTTTGGAATAATTTATATCATACATATGTTCAAATTAGTCTATAGCTTCAGTGCACACACACATGCACACACAATAAGTGTTTTCCCATGGAACAAAATGGCTTATGACATTTACTTTTGCTCAGGATAAGTTGATTGTTTTTTTAAATTGTTTATTACTGTTAAGTGGAAAAACTTTTGTGTGTTTTTTTGTGTGTGTGCATTTTTCTTGTATATAAAAAATAACCTTGCTTAGGTTTTCTTGTTTGTTTTCAATGATTTTTGCACAGCTTTTTCCAAATCTACTGTATAGAAAACTAAACTATCTAAACTAATAAAAGCGAAATATTAAAATTAACCGTTTCTCCGAGACAGGGTAAGCCACGCCCACCCAGCCAATCAGAGTGGCTGTATGCAAATTAGCCCAGCCAACATGGCGGCCGCCACTCCCGGACCTGAGTAAACAGCCCTTTCCATTGCGGCAGGAGGGAAAGTGAAGCTGCGCCCCTCAGCTCAGCTCCGATTAAACTGCCTCTAGCGAAACACAGCTTTTTGAAACATTGTAACAATCATAGAGTCCTCCGGAGGTGAAGGAAAGAGCAGCTCCGGCCTAACCAGTAAAAGTAATAATTGTTTCATTATAGACGCTGCGAGGTGAGGCAGAGGAGGCTTCGTTAGTAGTTAGAAGGCCGCCTTAAAGGAACAGTGTATCAATTACCCCAGGCCTTCAAGGAACAGTATCAATTATAGGAGAAAAAACTCCAGAACCTGTGTCCAGCCGGCCTTGCTGGGACGTTGGGTCAATGGGAGCTGTGGGCAGCCTTAAA